>JAPMUY010001214.1:0-17451 GCA_026901105.3 Galaxias olidus
CACAGTTAGTTCATGATTTAACAAGGGGGGGCAATTACTTTTTCACATAGGGCCAGGTTGGTTTGGATAGCTTTTTTCCCTTAATAAATAATATCATCATTTAAAAACGTCTTTTTGTATTTTCTCAGGTTATCTTTGTCTGATATTAAAATTTGTTTGATAATCTGAAACATTTAAGTGTGATAAATGTGCAAAAACAATAAGTATCTGCAAGGGGGCAAATACGTTTGCACAGCACTGTACTGTTGCTGTAGTCTCACAAAATATAGTATTAAGTATTATATACAAAATTAAGTAGGCCTATTGCAAAGTATAAATAAAACGTTTTTGTACACATTAATAAATGCAGTCAAATACAATTTATTTTTTTAAATGTTTTTACAACACTCCTTGTTGAGGAAAATGCCAAAAGTGGCAGGAGCAATCTGAATTGTTTTGTTACTTGTAAACCTCCCAGTATTAAAAATAATTACAAATAGCATATGTAATGTAAACATTTATTTAACATACATAGTCATAGGTTTATGATGGTAGAGGTACACCTCTTGCTAATGCTTTTTTAATCAAGAACACGATCAAAATATGGCAAGATGATACAGATATTTACTCAAACCTCTTAAGAATGAGTGTTACACAATTAATTTCGGGAATGTTAATAACATAAAATGTATCCAAATTATCGGACACAAGATTGTGTATTATGATCCACTTAATACAGAATTTTCACGTGCTACATACATAGATTTTGTCAAATGTAACTCAGTAATCAATTAATGGTAAATCAAAAATAAATTGCACTTAGCTATCCTAAGGGCTGTTTCATTCCATTACCCAACGTGTCAGCTCAAAAACAATCGTTTTTAGAATTTACTTTTAATTTCTTTTTAGAGGGTTTTCTCCTCTGGCCGCCTTGGCCATTGTTAGTGCTTTTTCTCTCATTGCCTCCAGAGACTTCACACGCTGCTTCCAGCCAGTTTTGGCCTCAGATTGCTCCCCCATAATGAGTAAGTCAATGTACTCTGGAGTGGACAGAGGGTTGGGTTTAAGAGCAATCTCTTTGAGCCTGTCTAAACAATTGGCTGACTTCTCCATCAACATCACCACCTCAATTTGTGTACGTTCATATTCATCTTCCAGGTTTCTAACCAGGTCATCGTAAGTCATCTTGGCCTTGCTAGCGCTTTGATACTTTTCAAACAACTCATTGACTTTACACTTTTCTGTGACCTCTTTATAATCCCATTTGTACTTCTGGTTGAAGTGCACATTCCAGAAGCATTTCCCTTTACATTGACGGCAATGTCCATCAGGGCCCATTGCAACACAGCTCCTTTTTTGAGCATCGTTTGGTATACCACAAGGGTAGTGACAGGTTGTGTGGCACTGCTGGCAGTTGGTGATGTAATTCTTGGTGTGAGAGATATCTGTTTGAACAGGCATCATCTTCTTAACTTCAAACTCAAAGTTCTTATTTGCAGTGATGTCTGCCTGATGTTTTTGGACGATCTTGGTCGTCTCTTCTATTTCCTCAAGTTTGGCCAACCCCACTTTAACCTTTTTCTGCACATTTTCAATTGTATTCTCAAGCTGCTCTCGCTCTCTGAGAACTTCTTTTGTCAGAGTTAAACTTTTGGTTTTCATAGTTGCCAAGGCGCTAAAGAATCTTTTCATACTGCCAACACCCATTTTCCAAAACATTTTGTCAAAATTTCCCTCATCATCATCAGCATCTCCATCATCATCACTGTGGCCGGACTTGTCAGCAAACAGTGCCGAGTTGTTGAACTTAAAGTGCACTGGGACGCCTTTTTCTGTCAAAGGACAAGGCACCTGGGCAGCTTTAATTGCCTCCAGAACAGGAGGTTGTCGACTATCTGCAAAGGTCACCAACATCCGGATGTTCTCTGCTATGTCTTTGCCAAAGATAGAGAGCACTGAGTCAAACACATATCTCTGTGTATGTGTGAGCCGCGCGAGAGAGGCCTGGGCTACAAAGCACACTGCATCAATCTCACTAATACCTAGCTTGTCTGAGAAAAGCCTCTGGAGCTGATTAACAATGCTCTTGTCTCTGTCTATTCCTCCAGTGTCCCCAAAGCCTGGGGTGTCAACAATGGTCAAGGAAAACTCAGTTTGGAATCCTTCTTGGTGGTTGATTTTGTATGCGGACACCGTGGTTGTTTGACTAAAGGCTTGGGTTTTAGATGGATCCTCATCAATTAACTTGAATCTGAAATCATCGTCCCACTGCACACCGAGGAGGTAGTTAATCATTCCATTGATGAGTGTTGTCTTCCCTGCCCCAGTCGCTCCAAGAACAAGAATTGTACGATTTTGTCTCGTTGAAGTTTCTCCAAAACTATGTCGACTGCATCCATGAAAGTTTTCAAATTCTTTTTTCAGAGGTACTTTGTAAACACGTGGTGGTTCAGTACTAAGCAATTCGCTTAGATTTTTAACTCTCTCCGCCAAGCTCATTTTCAATTCAAATTTGTATTTAAATTAGTGATGATGTTTGTGCTTTATGGCGTGCTATTTGTTGGAATTCCAAAAGAATGTGTGGTTGTGTGGTTACTAGTTATGAATATGAAGAGTGTGTTTTTTCAAACAAAAGTCAATTATTTACAGTTCAGAAAGCCAGGTCTAGTCAATCTGTTAGAAATAACATTCGGGCTTGTCTTGTCACTGTTGTCTGGCGTGGTCCAATGTTATCAAACCTGAAATTGTTGAGAATGTACAGCTATTAATAAGGAATACATACAGTATGTGATATTTTATTTTACAATATCCCATTGCTTATTTATATAGTTATACTGTTTTAACAATACCAGATATTGTCTTATGTGTTACATGAAGACATACACTGAATGTTGTAGACCTGCAAAGTGATTTTTAGGTTTTTAGTTTTGTTGCAAACTATGACACATTGTCTGGAAACTAATAATCATATTAACAACAATCCCGAAAGGGTGCATAAAGTGTATAAAGTGTGTTTTGTGGAAAGCACAGTGTGAAGGATATTTCGTTGCACCAAATAATACCCAGTGAGTGCACTTTAAGTCAACAGCCCAGCAGAGAATGAGTGATCGCCTTAAAATGTGATCTTACTGTATGTCCCTTCTTTGATTTGATCTTAATACATTATGCTTATTAAGTCTAACTCACAATTAGTTGTCTGTATTCATTGATGTTTACTTGATTCTTGGTTGAAATCAGATGTCACTGTAGAACTGGCTTTCTTTTTCTTGCGTCTATGTTTCTAGAGTGTGTTGGGCTCTAACCTGAAACCATTTAGAGTTGTTTATTGTTAAAATAAAGTTTCACCACCAGTCATCCAAACTGTTATAGTAAATGTAAGCTTACATTGCAGAAAGTAAGTATAATGTATACATTTCACCAAACTAAACACAATTGACCCTTGTTAATTGACTTGTGAGCCCTGGCTAGTAGCTTACAGCAAAAATATGATAAAAAATAAAGCATTGCTTAAATAATACAGAGTTGGAGTCATAACATTATCTTTAAGGAAATGTTTGCAGTCCACTGATACAGTAACAATTCAACACCTGTAGGACCGGTTTTACAGGGTGCATACCAGTATCCTGCATCATCAGGCAAATTCTTTCTCTTTCTCTTTCTCGGTTTTATGTACAAGCCGGATTTTACTGCTAATATATATTTTTTTTTTATTTCAAGGTGAAACCAAATTGAGATACAGTCTATTTTCCATTGCGTAGCAATCATAACTATTGCCAGAAGTAATACATTTGAATTTTTTAGTTTTCTAAACAAATGCAAGTATACACATGCATACATGCAGTCTCAGTAGCCATTAGAAAACAAAATAGAATAGTTTCTGAGAATAGTTTTAAATGACTGATAGTAACCACACTAAACTCAATTTAGCCAACTCTTAATCTAGGTTTGGTTCAAAATACTTAACACATACTTAACACAGGCTACTTATCTTCTGATTTAACTTGCCTGCTTTGATTTTGTTAAAATGCACTTTGAAACACCTTTGACTTGACTTGACTTTTAACGTAGAATGTTCAAGCACTGCACAGTCAGAACTAAAGCAGTAACTCTGAACTGCAGTAAAGATGTGAGATAAAATGGGCATTTACAACTTGAAAATTTTAACTTGTAAAACTTATAAATTATTGTAAGCTTGGTCTTATAATTGGTGGATATAAAGAAGGCTCAGGAGAATGTTCAAATACCACTGGCATAACAGTAAACTTTACCATCTTTATTATCTCTATGTCATTGATAAACAATTCAGCCTGGGCATCGAGGGCAGTAATCCCAGAGAAACCCATTCTGCTAAACCCAAGGAAATCAGAATTTACAGTTCTGTCACTTAAATAACCTTCAAATCCCATGTTAAGGATTAAAGTATGAGCCACTACTAGAAAAACGTCTTTAGTAGAATGGTGTGATCTACAGTGTTGACAGCCTTTTTAAAAGTCAGTTAACAAAGCAATACGATTAAGTATTTTATCCAGAGAATGTGTTAACGAACATTAAACATATTCACTGTAACATAAGACTAGATACCGCAGATATGTAATCAATGGTGCATATCATTACACTGTATGTCTTGAGGGGCTACATATTTGAATTGAACGTTTATATCTAAATTCAGAACAATTAAAACTACATGTATCACTCAATTGCACTTATCTCCTGTATATCAGAAAAACCTAAGTGGATACAACTATTGGCTCAGCAGATATATTTGATAGTGCTTATCATTACATTGTAGGCTACAACTTATCAAACTATTATTGCATGCTGATGAAACATTTAGTTTTAAATTTGCTAAAACACAAAAGCAGTCTTAATCAGACTTAATCAGTAGCATAATGCTTATCATTACATTGTATGATCATTAGTGCAGCATACTTCATCTCATATCTTAATATAATGTTTATACTTAAATTCACAAAACCATCTCAACGTAATGCTAAAGAACATTTAAAAATATATATATATATAGATATACTTTGACGAACTGATTTTACATAATAACCGTTTAATAAAATATATATGTATATACTGTATGTATGTATGTGACCTGTGACATGTCATGTCATGTGACCACTCATTTTTGAGGATTACTCTTTTTTACTCAGCCTGTGATGGAGAGAGACCCATGGAATAAGTGATACGCTCAGTTACGTTCAAAAAAATTTTTTTTCCAGTTTAAAGTGATGATTCTTGTCTCTGAACAATTACAGACAAGTTTGGAAAAATCTCACATATGTGTTAGTGCTTTCTGAAGTTACGATATGAGATTATACAGTTAGCAGGATGTTAGCTACAAACTGTTGGATAATACATGTTTGTTAAAATGGCGGGGACAGGGTAATTTGAGGAAAGACAAGAAATAGACTGAAAAAAGAGAAGAAAATGGCTCTAAAAGGGTCAAAACAAATAAGAAGTAGTAGCCCAGTTCTGTGATGAGAATTGCATTTGATATTGTTCTTTCTTTTTTTTTTACTTGATTTTGTTCTGAAAAATTTTAATAGGCCTTGAGGAAAATTGGCCTTTGAAGTTGTAAACATTATTTTTAAATTAAACATTTAAGAAGTAAATTTGGTATTGCATTTGTCTTGCTTTGATATGGCATTAGGCCTATGTGAGGTGAAAATGTTCAGTTTTAATTCAAAAATAATCAATGGCACAATTTATCCCCATGTGGCTCAACCTATCCTCTACCTAGGCTCAACTTACCCCTCATAGGGTCAAGTTGAGCCAAGAGACCCCTTTTTTTTTGGATAATCTTTTTTTGAAAACTGTTTATTTTAGATCCAAAGTTATTATTACCAGGGATGCACCACACCCTGAAATATATGTACATCGTTTAGGTGGAGACTTTAATTTCATGCCCTCACTTTAAAGACGCCTCAAGTAAAAACTGGCTCAATATACTGGCTCTCCCCATATATATATACAGAATATATGCTTCTATATATATTAGTCAACGGTTATTAACGTAAAATCAGTTCGTCAAAGTCTACAGACGGTTATTAATGTATACGTTCCGACCGCATATGATAATCGGTGTGGGTCATACAACTTTATGGGGCGTAAATCTGCATGTGGGGCCTATGGGGCTTATATGTGCTCCAGGTCTGCAGCCTCCCCCTATAGAGAGTGACTGGCTTGTGGCCTGCCACCACCAGGGGCAGAATTGAGGCTGGCCTCTCTTGCCAGAGCGACTGGCTTCTGCTACAAGCCAGTGGCACGCGCCAATGCCACATAGCGAGCAAGGGTTTACTGAGTTCCCCACTTGGCATCTGTAAGAAGAAAAAGCAGCATTTTGTAACCCCTTCAATTTTTCAAGTTTTTTTGTTGTTTAAAGCACTGAGATAATGCCATGCCTACATTAAAGGGGCCCTATTATGCTTTTGGGGGTTTTCCCTTTCCTTTAGTATGTTATATAGCTTTTTGTGCATGTAAAAGATCTGAAAAGTTACAAAGCCCATGGTCCATGCTAAAGGGAGCTACTCTCTCTCACGGAAAACACTGCTCCTGAACTGCCTGAACCGCCTCGTTTGTGGCCCGGCATTTTCTTCCGTAACTTATCTAAGCCACTAAGTCACACATTTGTATAATGTTTGACAGGCCCTCAAACAGAACTAGTCAGATCGGAGGTTTCGCCATGTCGAGGAAACGCTGTTGTGGTCGGCACAAAGGCAAATTCCCTTTGTTTGGCCAGCTGACCAATCAGAGCAGACTGGGCTCGTCGGGAGGGGGGGCCTTAAAGAGACAGGCGCTAAAACAAAGCGTTTCAGACAGGGTGAATAGAGGTGCTGCAGACCCAGGCAGTTTGGAAAAAATGTATTGTTTATTGAACATTAAAATGTGTAAACCTATTCTAGTAGAAAGCCTAAATAAAGGTATGAACCTGAACATTTGCATAATTGTCCCCTTTAAATTAAGTTACCATGATTGCTAATGCTAGGAGTAGCGATAACGCTAGCATGATAGTTCACAACTTTCATGAACAGTTTCATTCATAATTTCAACATCTTTGTGCATATCTGCCACTGAGGACCAGTCAACATTCTACAAAGAAAGCTATTACTAGGCTATCTAACATTATCGCAATTTATTTCCTGGAAAGGTGAGATTCTTTGACTAGCTGGGCAAAACCACAAAGCCTAAGAACCGGAAAGCTAAAGTCAATACATCAAGCAATACAGCTTGGCACGGACCAAAAGTCTGCGTGCGACATGGTTAGGTTAATTAACGTTACACAAACAGTGATAGTTTTCATGGAGTATGTGACTTAGGTGCAAAAGTCTACAAACCTTGTCTTTTACTTTACTTTCTCCGAAACGTACGATGATGCACTGCTTCTAGTAGGCGGGCCCAATAGAGAAAACTGCAAAGTGGAAAAAGCGTGATGGAATTATGAAGGAGCTTGATATGATCTTGTCTGCAATTTGAGACTAGGCTGACCCAAAAATTAACCCAGCAGCTGGGTTGGACAAAAACTACCCAACTCCCTGGAAATAACCTAGAAAAATGACCCAACAAGCTCAACCCAGCGTTTTGGTAGATCAAATAACCCAACATTTCTTAGTGTGTTCCTTATACATCATAACATTTTATAGTTTTGTTTTTGTCAAAATCATGCGGCTTACTTACTTTTCAAGTTCTGCAGAGAAAGAAGTTAGGAGCCAAGGAACAAATTGAAATCCAACTGAGAGGTTACACTCAATATATTTAGCTACTCTTTGCCAGAGGCATGTGCAAAGGTGAATGCTGATTCTAGTTCACTTTCATTTTGCAGTCCTTTCTTGCAAGTCAGACCATTTCAAGGAATTGGATAGCTGTAAATAGGGTTGGGTTTGTGTTTGGGGGTTTTTTAACACCTCCTCCCTTACCACTGACTGAACTGCAGCAGTAAGCGAAGTGGAGGAGGGAGATTCCTTATGACTCACAGTAAGAAGGTCCTTGGTTTGTACCCCACCCGACCCAAAGACCTTTCTGTGTAGAGTTTGCATGTGCTCTGTTGCATATGTTTGTGTGGGTTTCCACTGGGTGCTCTGGTTTCCTCCCACTTTAAAAAAACATAAATTTATTTACATTATTTATATTATTTACATACCATTGCAGGACTTACAATGTAGGGCTCAGAATCACTGGAAAAGGACACCGGTGACTAAACAGTGAGTTTATGATAGTCGAATGACCTGAATCTCTTGGAATAGACACTTCTGCATAAAATGTTGAGGCTTCTTGAAAGCATGTATATTAGGTGGATGTACAAGTTTAAGGCTCCGCCACAAACCAACCCCCAATGACTCAAAGATTTACAGCAGATATTATGTGAATTATTTTCCACATACTTTAACTAGAGGTGAGTTAGTAAATAGGGAACTAAAATATTTCCTCACATTTAATCACATCAGCTCAACCAGTTTTGTATCAGCGAGTGCAGGTCAGTCTGAATATATCATCTCTCAAAATGGCAAGGAATTTACTCTGGGCGTGGGAAAGGTAATAATAATAATAATAATAATAATGAAATAATAATAATAATAATAATAATAAACAAAAACAAAAACATAAAAAATACATTATAAGGCATGTAATATTTGCTCCCTAATGTGTGTCAAAATTTAGCACGTTCAGTAAACAAATATTTGGCTAGATTAAATGTAATTTGTTAAATATTCTCTCTGTCCAACCATCTAGCGCCCCCTACATGGTCATTTTCAGGCCTTGAGGTCTTGACAATTTCCTCTGTTTATAATTAAGAAATGAGTAACAATCTAATCTGTTTTGAGCAAAAACTACTATTTGATGGCGGTAAAGCAGTACCAAGGCTTCTATAAAAATGTTGTTATGTTTCTCTCTTCCACTTCCCGATTGCAGCAAAAGCCATTCAACAACTGTATAATCACCACGCTAACAATACCACACCCTGTCATCTCCCGAGAAACAATTAGCCCCTACGCTCACAAACACAATATCAACCACCATAAGCAATCTCTAAAATAATAAAAACAGTGCCCATACACAAAATAAAGTATATAACGTTTACAGGCAAGCACAACATTTTCATTTTCACATTTTCTCTGCCTGTTTGGATAGTAGTTTCTGTGCGCCATCACCTCCTAGGCCACAAGCTTAACGTGAGTCACAGAGGCGCCTACCTATTGCAGCGCAGACTAGTATAACACTCAATAGGATTCTACAAATCCTGCTCCATTATTTCAGTCAATCCTAATGACTTGTACTGCAATCTGAGTTTGAGTAAAAAGAAAGAATTTGGAGCAAGTAAGATTTTATAGATTTGGCAGCAAGGAGTCCCCTTTTGGATAATTCAAGGGACACCTATTCAATTCTTTTGAAAAAAATCTTATAAAAAGATAGAATTTAGATATCAGCTAAATTTCTTTTGTGCATGTTGTCATCAACATGTAGCACCATCTGTGAGTTTATTTACATCAGAAGGCATATATGCACACTTTGTGTGGCTTTGTAACTAAAATAATTATAGGTGCATTAACTCTTTTCTTTATTTGTGGGGTGATATTTGTGGAACCAATGCTTGACAACTAAACTTTGAATACAATTAAACTAATATAACAAATGGTACAAGTGTCCTCTTCAATTGAAGCCATCAACCATGTTTGTAGAGTGTATTCATCTTGAGATTAAGAGCTATTGTAAAAACAGTGTAAATAGGCAACATTTTGCTTAAAAATGTTTGATGGTGGAAGAGGCTCAAGACTCAAAGTCCCTCAACACAGTTTTTTTTTGTAACTGGGGATGGTTTTAGAACTCATCCCTGTTTGCTATACAAGACAGTAAGATGGTATTTTGTCTGTTGAGACAGAATTATTGTCTATTTTGTGTTTGAAAGGCATTGCTGAAGTTGCCTTTTGACCTTACATCCTTTTTAAAGCATAAATCAAT
Source organism: Galaxias olidus (assembly GCA_026901105.3). Taxonomy (NCBI): domain Eukaryota; kingdom Metazoa; phylum Chordata; class Actinopteri; order Galaxiiformes; family Galaxiidae; genus Galaxias; species Galaxias olidus. The sequence goes on from JAPMUY010001214.1 coordinate 9,943, forward strand.
CAGTCATAGACAAAGACTTTATCATCATTGAAAGCTGAAAGCTCAAAGGTCAATACAGTACTTGGAAAATTAGCTTTTAAGGTCAACAGAAATTCAAAATAGGCCAGTTTGTTTCAGTTGAACAATTTAAAGTTGCTCAGAATACATGGAGCATTAGTGGACCCAACGGGAGTGTAATGCACGCATGTACATTTTTCATCTAAGTATTAAAATGTATTATTACCAGCAAGTTAGATGTTCTGCCAAACAATTACATCATTCTTAGGAAAAATCAATAAGACAAAACACTTGTCAAAAATCTGCATCTGATAAAGTGTGGTTCAGGGGTAGGTAGTAGTACCACACTGAAGTGAAACCTTACAGTATCATGACATTGAGGGGACAAGGACGTCATGGTATTCCTTGTGTCCAATAGGGGGCGCAAACAGCTGCAACAACCGTAGCTTTCTCTGCACCAGCTCTCCAAAGCAAGGCTCCGGATTTGATGACGTGGTGCGGTTCGCCAACCGGACGAGAAGGATGGCCGACCAGAGTAGGCAAATCAAACTCGCTGCTGCCAAGAAAAAGGTACAATTTAAATAATTTTAGCAATTTAAAGTCCATAGGAAGTATCGGACATGTTTACGATTGACATTTTTCAGTTGTCAGTTGTTTTACGTTTTCACGGATTGTAATGTTTACATTACACGTCCTTCGGACCTATGCTGACGTTACATCTGCACTCCAATCCTCCATATTGGGCTGTCAGTGCACAGGAAAGACTGTGGATGAGCTTTGGCCTTCATTACTAGCATTAGATAGAGATTGAAAGCATGTACAGAGTGCTGTTTATATAATATAATAGGTTTTTCTAGTCTGCTTTTGGATTTTAGTGTGTTACTTAGCATAGCATAACATACCACAGCTAAGCCTTGAAGCTAACCAACTAGCGACAATCTAGCCAGTCAACGTTAGCTAGCTAGTAGCTACGCTAACTCAATAACGTTAGCTACCATTACCTCAAAACAAGACTGTCTAGGTTTGTTAAATGTAATTGATGAAATAGCTGGAAAAAGTCAACCGACACACTATTTGACAGTTATCTCTGTTACGTTAAAAATTAAAGATGACTGGCTGTGTTGACGCCTCCTCCTCTGTCAATAATCCTAGGAATATTTAGCTCAACAAGCTAACTTTGGCCAAGAAATGGCTGCTAAGAAGTGTCTGATCTAATCAATTCTGATGCTCCTTAAGAAGACTAGTCTGCATGTGTGTTGACCCCCTTATCTTACTGCGTGGACTTTGTGGTCATTAAAAAAGCAACGTAACTAGAAATCGTAACGTTAGATAGTTTGGATTCACTCATGGAATTTTAGACATTCCTGTGCAGCCATCGCGATTAGCTGCTTCCCCGAGCTATTCCATAACAGCTGTCATATCTTACAGTTACACACTCTTGTGCCAGACTGCACACACACTGGTGCTGACACGCCCATTTTCCCGTTTCCAAAGCTCTCTGCTGATTCGCCACTCTGAGGGGGGGGCACACAAATAGAACGATGGGTTGCAAATTTACACCTACAGCAATCTTCAAATACTACTGTTATGTCATTCATTGGATTTTCCGAGAGCATTAACCTAGGTAATTGTTTGTCATCTCGGATAAGTAACAGCATCACCTATACATTGGCATAGTCTCATAAAGTCTTTACATTTAATTCCATTGTCATGATAAACAAATAAATAAACATGGCCTCCTTTACAGTAACTTCTTGTGTGTGGAAGACTAATGTAACCTGAACTTAGAATGAACAAATCTTGGACAGGTAGGACACAGACTGTGATATCAGAGCTGTCTTTTAAGCCACATTTTAAATCAATCTACTTACATAATCTATAATGGATAGCTTACAAAGCTAAAGGCCGGAAAAGTGCCACAGTGTATGCAAATGTTAGTGTTTGCTGAACTGTTTAAATGTTGCCCTGCCCATTGTGGCACAGTTGTGAGTCATGGGACCTCATACTGGGCATTACATTGTTATGGTTTTTTAGCTCATTGGATAACTATAACTAGCAAGATCCCTCTCACGTCCCCTCTTCGAACTCTTGTGCCTTTCAGCTGAAGGAGTTCCAACAGAAGAGTTCCCCGGCAAATGGAGGTGGAGAAAAAGGTGGTGGAGGAGGAGGTGGAGCAGGTGCGAAGAAAAAGAGGAAGATGAAGGGTAACCTGCAGGACACTCCTTCCTCGGCAGATAGACTCTCTCCGGACAACGTAAGTGGTGTCTGTGTGACCGTATGAATAATGTTAGGTTTTTCTCAGTCAAGCTGCGTTAAAATTGCCTCTGTACTGTTTTTGTAATGTTTGCTAAACCCTGATTTGTTCGGCTGGAGAAGTCGATTTGGGGACTTCCAAATGCAAGCCAAATGCTAATGGTGGAATATACAGTAGGATGTCTTCACCGGCCCACAGATAACACCAGAAGTTACTGGTCCACTATTCAGGACAGCCAGCGGTGTTCACCTGGTGAGGGGTGCTATGCTAGTCATTAACTGTCCGGTTAGCGAGGCTCAGACAGAGCAGTGGACCGAAGGGCAGGGTCTTTTTTTTTTGGCTTCATAACGTTTTCCTCCTCTAGTGAACTGCTTCACCTCTTCCTTGTTCCTGTTCCACCTCTCTGTGAGTCACCGCTGTTGCTGTGCCGTCTACACCTGACTGTGTGGCCCGTCACCCGCTCGCTCGCTCACTCCTTCCTTCCCTCTCTCTCTCTCTCTTTCTCTCTCTCCCCTACTCCCCCTTCTCTGTCACTCACACTGCCAAACCACCTCTCCTCTAGATTGAGAGTATTCTGAAAGCACTTAGTCAGACCAATGGAGTAGCTTTACCTCTCCATGGCAACAGTCAGGTGAGACCCGCTCTTCTTGCTTTCTGTTTTTTTTTTTACCTCACTTCCTCTCTCTTCTTCTCTGCCTCTCTCTCTTACTCTCTGTCATGCTCTCTTTCTCCCTCTCGCTGGCTGTACAGCTCTGTCTTTGTCTCTTTCACTCTGTCTTGCTCCTCTGTTCTCTATCTCTCTCTCTCTCTCTCTCTCTCTCTCCCTCTCTCCCCTTCTCTCCTTACATATCTCTCTTTGGTTGTTCTCTCTCGCTGTTTCTTCCGTTCTGCATGCTGTGATTTTTTGCCTGGCTGTTTGCTCCCTGCTGCTTCCCAGTTCAACCTCCTAAACCCTGCCAGGCAGACCAGCACTGACTTAAAAATAGGAAGACTGGCATAACCGCAGGGACTTAAACCACTTTCACCCTTTGAGATGCGCGTTAGGGGAGTGCAGTAGGTTAATGCCGTACTGCCATGGAAAGGAATTACTATTGGGGCTCGGAGATGTGTGTTGGGAAATGGGACGGAGCACCAGAGGCATGGGGGTGGCTCGGTTGTAAGGCTGGCATGCACATCCCTGGCATGTTCAGTTATTCTGCAGCCTGCAGCTGTGTGTTTTGAACAGAACGTGTTTCACCGCTTTAGCATCTGTATTAGCCTTAGCATTAACCATTAGCATACGCAATTTGTTTAAACTCTCCCTATGACACTGTTGTTGCCATGCTTACCAACTGAGCATGACTTCCAAACTTAACAGGTGTGTATTTTGTGTGTGTGCGCGCGCGCCTGTGTGTGCATCTGTGTTTGTTTGTGTGTGTATGCACCTGCGTCTGCGTTTGTTTGTGCCTGTGTGTGTGTGTGTGTGTGTGTGTGTGTGTGTGTGTGTGTGCACGTGCACACGTGCGCATGTGTGTGTGTGCGGCCCCAGGCCTACGTGGAGCCAGAGCCCAGCGGGCTCCCAGTCCCCCAGCTACTGGAGGACCCAAGCGGAGAGCCTGGCCGAGGCTCCCCTGTGTCTAACCCCGCTAGCTTCTCCCCAACCACTAACCCAGAGTGTGTTAGCTACAGCACTGACCTGCTGCAGGTGTGTCTCTGTCTCCCTCTCTCTCTCTCTCTCCCTCTCTCTTTCTTGCAGTCTAGCTCTCTCCCCCTCTCTTTGTCGTGCTCTAGCTCTCTCCCTCTTCCTTTCTCGTCCCACCTTTTTGTTCAACGTGTGTCATTTCTTTTGCTCTTCGGCTTTCGTTTTTTTTCTCACCACATTTTGTTTTTACATTTTTTACTCTTCACTTATCTGTCTCTTTCTATCCAACCCTTATCTCAACCTATCGTTCTATTTTTCCATCTCTTTCTTGAGTTTTTTGTCTGTTTTCCAAGTCTCACACCCAGCCCGGTTAACGATGTATCACAATGGTTCTTGTAAACACTGGCTAGTTTACTCTAGTATTCTTTGGATCACAGCCATCCCTTTATGGTTGCTGGGCCTTTGACGTGTCCCTTGTCACCAAAGTAGCCCTTTCGTTGGATGGACCCACCTTAATATCCTGTTTCCCTCTCTTTCTGCCTTTTCTCTCTCTCTCTCGCTCTCTGTCTCTCTCTCTCACGCTCTCTCACGCTCTCTCAATCTCTCTCTGTCTCTGTTTGTCTGTCTCTCTCTCCTTTCTGCAGCAGAGCCACAGCCCTGATACCAATGGCAACGGGACGTCACTGCAGGATGACAGGTCAGTAACTCAGTAACAACCCTCGCACTGTTGGTCCACTCCCATTTAGGTCCTCAGTCCTCCACAATGTGCCTCTGTACTTCCCTTTGCCACACACACACACTTTAGTAGTGGAACGTTTGACCTTCTTATGTTGTGGACAGGCTAGTATAAATATGTATTCATATAGTATCGTTTAGGCAGGACTTTTCTTAATTTAAGTGTGTGTGTGTGTGTGTGTGTGTGTGTGTGTGTGTGTCCAGCAGACCCCTGTCGTCCACCGAGAGCCTGCGTCAGCTCTCCCAGCAGCTCAACGGCTTGGTCTCCGAGGTAACCACCTACAGCTGCCCGCTATGGGCGTTCCCACGACAACCACACACGCCTACAACTACACACACACGGCGACAGCGTTTTAGAAACACTTCCACCGACCATTACCGCCTCCTCTGAAGCGCACTTGAGAGAGCAGAACAGACTGAAGGGGACGCTCCACAGTGCCCTCGTGTTCCTCTTGGAGTGTTTTTCATCCAGAGTGTGCCTGAGTTTGTTTCTGGTTTTCTTTCTGTCTCGCTTGTCTCTCTCCAGTCGTCCACTGCCTACGTAAACGGAGACGGCGCTCCATCGCCGACCAACGAGAAGGAGCTGGGGGTAAGACAGGCTGACTGTTCCCCTCCTCAGTCCCAGCCTCCGCGCTCCGTGTCCTGTGTGACGTGCAGGAATGTGTCTGGTGCTCACATGACCACAATCCCTCGGCCCGCTCCGGCCCCGAGTCCGGGCTCATGTTACCACACACACACACACACACACACACACACACACACACACACACACTACCCAGCTGCTCAAGTAAGAGGCCAAAGATTAGAACTTTATTTGATCTGCACATACACGCACTCGAGCGTGCGCACACAGCTGATCACACAATGCAGTTGTTGTTGAAAAATCCTTGAAACTTAATATGGATCCTCGACGCCAGGAGCTGGCAACACACAGTCCTTGTGTGTACAGACCACGTCCCCGTCTCACCTGGACATACATTTTTGTGCAAAAATATTTAATATTTTAAAGATATATTTAAAAATTATATGTGAAATGTTCAGCTTATTCCAAAGTGTGTGTTTGTGTATGTGTGTGTTCGTGTTCTAAAATAAGTGTTATTCATTTGTATTCAAAGGGTGTTGCTCTTAGAACCCCTTTTTTACACCCTTGTAAAAGCATTGTTTACTTTCATGCAAATTATTTATTTTTCTATTCCTCCTCTTCACTCTCTGACCTTGTCATTTTGCTCCCTCACTCACTCTCTTTTTTCCCTTTCTCCTTTTTGTCTTTCGTTTGATCTCTCCATTCCTTGGTTGCATGTTATGCACGTCAGAGTCGAAACCAGGAGCTGGCAGCCGCCCTGGACTCCAGCAACTTAGCAAACACTCAGCTCAGTACCAAGCTAGCCCAGCTGGTAAGGAGAGCGACAGTGTCTGCGTGCGTACGTGTGTGCGTGTGCACGTGTCCGCGTGTGTGCGCGCCTATGTGTTTAGTGAGAATTAAGTCTGAGACGTCCTCCTTTTTGTTGCTAACTCAAAGAACCACTTACACAGACGCCGATTAGCATGTTAGCACGTCGCATGGATTTGTTTTAGTTTTTCTACACAAAAATAAATTCCATCATAACATACTAGCAGACTGGTCTGAGGAAACATATATAAATAACATATAGTCTGAAGCCCATACTCTGCCAGACTTATGGCTGACTAACTGTTTCAGCGTCGAAGGTAGCACGCTAACAGCTATCCATCTTCTCCTGTCTTTACTACTGAGTGTGCTGTCTGATGGTAGTGGGTTTGCTGTGATGTGTTAGTGTGGGTCGGCTCGTGGGATTATGGTGTGACTCGTGAGGGGTTCTGATTGGACGTTGAAGGGTCTTACTCCCTGACGCATGTTGATGACAGAAACTCTGTTCTGTTCCCCTGAACCTTTCAGACACAGCACTCTCAGGAGATCTCAGATCAGCTGCAGAAGGTAAACACGACCCTCCTGTCCAAACATTCTACTCCTCTGTCTCTCTCTGTTTCTGTACTTATCACATTGATGAAACGGCGCTGTCCCCCCCGCCCCCCCTCCCACAGGATCGCAAAGAATTTGAACAGAAGTTTGCAAGAGAGCAAGGAGCAATGCGGGAACAACTGCAGGTAAACACACACGCACGCACACACACACACACACAGGGCCGTTCCAAGTTTGATCCTTGTACAGACTGTAGATGATGTGTGTGATTAAGATGTTGCTTGGTTTGGCATGCCACTAGCTTATCTGCTTTTTTAACAATGTGTTGTTTTCCTGCCTCTGTGTCCTGGGCGTGTCTCCACGTGTCTGACCTCCTCGGCTTCTCTCAGGTCCACATCCAGACTATTGGGATCCTGGTGTCGGAAAAGTCCGAGCTGCAGACTGACACTGCAATACACACAACAGGCCGCTCGCCACAAAACAGGTGTGTGTGTGTGTGTGAAGAGACACTGAGCGTATGTTTGGGAAACATTTTGATCTTGTGACTTAGACAACAGCCGGTTTTGTGTGGGACAATTGCTGAAGATTGTGTGTATGTGTGTCTGCGCGTGTGCATGTTTCAGGAGAGGCTGAGGAGCTGAGCAACCGTTTCCAGGCAACCAAACAGAGAGTCTCTGAGCTGGAGAGAACGCTTTCCTCTCTCTCCACGCAACAGAAGCAGGCTGAGAAGGTAGCTACACACACACACACACACACACAGTGTCCTATGGGCATGCACCCAGCGTGTGTTCTGAGTGTCTCTGTGTGTGTTGCAGCAAAACAAGGAGCTGGAGAAGGAGAGAGACTCCCTGAGACTAGAGGTCTACAAACTCAGGTTAGTCCTACTAAATCAAGGTGTGCCCTTTGAGAGACCTCGCATTGAGATCAGGGTGTGGTCCAAATCCGAGTGACTGCTGACCACCT
>JAPMUY010001217.1:0-112500 GCA_026901105.3 Galaxias olidus
ATCCCAGACATCCTCCACAGCAAACTCACCCAGCTCACTGTACCAGCTCCCACCTGTCAGTGGATTACTAACTTCCTCACAGATAGGACGCAGCAGGTGAGGCTGGGGAGCATCACATCCAGTACCCGGACAATCAGCACGGGAGCCCCACAGGGGTGTGTGCTCTCCCCACTGCTTTTCTCCCTTTACACTAACGACTGCATCTCAGGAGACCCGTCTGTTCAACTCTTGAAATTTGTAGACGACACTACCGTCATCGGCCTCATCCAGGACGGTGATGAGTCTGCATACAGACGAGAGGTTGAACAGCTCGCCCTCTGGTGTGGTCAGAACAACCTAGAGCTGAACACGCTCAAAACTGTGGAGATGACAGTGGACTTCAGGAGGAGCCAGACAACACTGCTCCCCATCACCATTCAGAACAGCATGGTGTCTGCAGTGGAAACCTTCAGGTTTCTGGGAACCACAATCTCCCATGACCTGGTGGACGGCCAACATCAACATGATCGTCAAGAAGGCCCAGCAGAGGATGTACTTCCTGCGCCAGCTCCGGAAATTTGACCTCCCTCAGGAGCTGCTGGTCCAGTTCTACACTGCCATCATCCAGTCTGTTCTCTGCACCTCCATCACTGTGTGGTTTGGATCGGCCACCACACAGGACAAGAACAGACTTCAACGGACAGTGAGGACTGCAGAGAGAATCACCGGTGCTAACCTGCCCTCCATCCAGGACTTATACATCTCCAGAGTCAGGAAACGGGCAGGAAGCATCACTGCAGATCCATCACACCCTGGTCACAGACTGTTCCAACTCCTCCCCTCTGGCAGACGCTACAGAACAGTGTACTCCAGAACCACCAGACACAAGAATAGCTTCTTTCCACAGGCCATCACCATGATGAATAGTTGAGACCAGCATCACAGTACCTGGATCACTCATGTGCAATAACCCTGGGACACAACGTTCACTGTACTGTACTAAGTTATACAAGCTGCACATTGTATATTTGCACACTCTGTATATTTGGTATCATACATATCATTCTGTACATTACCATAGTTTTATTATAGTTTTTATCATAGTTATATTTATTTCTTATTTCTCTTTGCACTTTATCCCTGCACATTGTTTGTCTACTGCATGTATGTATATTGAGAGTGAGATAAACACCGGAGTCAAATTCCTAGTATGTAAGCATACCTGGCCAATAAAGCTGATTCTGATTCTGATTCTGATTCTGATTCTGATTAAAATTTAAATAATTAAAATTTTATTTAAATTTACAAAAATGAGCACTGTATTGTGGCAACCTTTTCATTGTCCTTGATGTTTCAATATGATGGGACTGACCCATTGGTGATACATTATTAATATGTATATAATATTAGTCACTGAGAAACAGTGCATAGTCATCATCCATAGTAATCAGTCATCCATATAGATAGACTACATGAAATGTGTATTCTATCAAATTTGGTCACTTTTGTGTAACATGTACAAAATCAAGAGTCATAGTGTGGTATATGGTATAGGAAGAGTACATTTTCCTATGATGATTTGATTAAATCTTTCACATAAGCTGGAACTTTCATACAGTGAATCGATTTCTGTAAATAATAAAAAATTAAAGGTCTTCTTCATGTATAACTTAATAAACAAGTATCTTTTTTAAATACTTTTCCTCCATGAAACATACATTTAAAAAATGTTTTTGCAATAAAATATAACTTTATAACCAAACAAAATTGTTATTTTCCCCCTGCCAGGGATCCTAAGATCATGACCAACAAGTTTATGAGCGGACTGACAATATTCTCCTGGGTTTCGGCCATCATTGCTCCGGGGATATCTACAATTCAGTCCGCCTTGCTTATTTTCTGCGGGCCTCACCAAATAATCAACTGCTTCTGTGACACTATGACCCTCAACCAGCTGGCATGCGGCGATTCCTCACTTGAGAGCAACACGTCGTTTTTACTGGCCATGTTCGTTCTTTTTTTTGCATCATAGTAGCACTGAAGAAGATGAAGACCTCACAGGTGAGTTGAGGATGAGGCAGGATGCCGGGGAGGGGATAAGAGACAAGCAGGAAGTTTAAGAGTCTTCATTTGTGTAGCACTTTTCTTTACAGTGATACAAAGTGGTCTGACAACAACACAAACATTTGTCCAATCAAAGCAAAAAGTGTAATAATAACAGCGATAACACAGGACGAATAATTTACTAAAATGTATGAATTGGGAAAAGTTTTCACAAAACTTCCGCCCTACCCTACATCCTTTCCCCCTCTCTTTTCCTTCACCCCCCCTCCCCCGCCCCACCCTCTCCAGAGTCGTTGGAAAGCCTTCCCCACCTGCAGCTCTCAGCTCTGCATCATCTCTGTCTACTACATCCCTCGCTGCGGTGTCTACACGGGCGTGGTCCTACCTTTGAAGATCAGCGTGGATTTCAAATTCGGCCTCACCCTCTTGTACAGCATGCAGCCCCCTCTTCTCAACCGCTTCATCTATTGTTTCCGCACCAAGGACATCCAACGGACCCTGGCCAAGTGGTTTTGCAGCGGCCAACTCGTGGGCCACAGGCCCCTCGTCAGCCTGGTAGCCAGCTGAGCTAGACAGTGCAGGAGTCAAAACTCTGGTTTACGATAAAGCTAGATTATTGATGGATGTTACTGTATTACAGTGACAAATTGTAAAAAAAGTTTTGACCTGAAATTGGTTTGATATATAAATAACGAATATGCATTAATGGCAGCCATTATAAAGCAGATCAGATTTAATAATTTTTATTTATTTAAATAAAACGTAAATTTAACGGATGGGTATGTCATTAACATATTAGAGTAGTAAAGTGTAAACAACCAAAGAATGTGTGTGTGTGTGTGTGTGTGTGTGTGTGTGTGTGTGTGTGTGTGTGTGTTTGGGACCACATTGACAAAGAGGCCAGTACCAGCAGTGACAATGTCATGATATCATCTTAAGGCGCCCAACTGGGTTCTGAATTTACCTGCGGCTCAGAGTCAGTGCCTGTGGGTTTATAAAGCAGCACACACATTTACACACACACACACATACCAAGTTGCTTCAGAACGGGAGGTCAGTACGAGCTGAAACGGTAAGTCATGGTAGATTACTCTCTGACTAATATCAACTCGCAGAGCAGGCTATACACTCACTGACAAACAGAAAAATATTAAACCCACTAACTATATTGTAATATAATGTCACTAAAATTAAATGTATAAAATGTATTAAGCCTGTTTGTCAATTTTTCTCAGTAATGAAAGATGAACGCTTGACTAATATGTTGTCAAATGTTTTTATAGAAATTATTATTTCTTATATAATAAAAATTTATCAATCCTCTGTTTGTAAAATAGTAAAAGATCAAATTTTTTGAAATACATACATGCAAGTATTTGATTTAGTGTTCTCATAAAGGCCTTTAATTAGATATTATGAATTAAAGTGCCTTTTCCGTTCTCCAAAGTAATGATTTTTGGTACACCTCTCTATCATTCTCTCTCTCCTCTCTTGTGCACGGAGGACATTACAGATGGATGAGAACTACACGCGTGTGTCAGAGTTTGTGATCGTGGGCTTCCCGGGGCTCCAGCAGGAATACTTTCAGCTGTTGGCCTGGGTGTTTTTCTTTCTCTATGTAGTCACAGTGAAGGGTAATCTCCTGCTGGTTGTGGTGTTTGCTGTCGAGCACAGCCTCCAGAAGCCCATGTACATCATCATGGTCAGCCTGGCTCTGTCTGACATTGGTAAGAGGGGACTGAGACGAAGAGTCACACATCGTAAAACTTTGCCAAACAGTTGCAGTTGAATTTGTTTCAAATATATAAATGTGTCTGAATTGTCATGTTTCCACTTGAAGTGACTTCGATTCTAAATCAAACCAAGTTTGTATGGAGTATTTTCTTCTTCTTTTGGCTTGGATGATTTAAGACATGGTCTTACTGTAAACTCTGACATTCAGCTGCTCACTATTACAGAATTATGGTGGCCCTGAGAGGCCAACACACTGCAACTTAAGAAAACACATGCAAACAGACAAAACACAAGCAAATTAAGAAAAGATCAACTTCTGCCCTGCCCTGACTTGTTTTTTGCTTTAACAAAATTAATAATTTTTTACCTTAGGTTTCTGCACAGCGGCCTTGCCTAAAATAATTGCTCGGTACTGGTGGGATGCGGGGAAGATATCTTTCAATGGCTGCCTTATCCAGAAACAGTTCATTCATTACTTTGGCACTCTGAACTCCCTCATCATGATGAACATGGCTATGGACCGCTACCTGGCCATCTGTCACCCTCTCAGGTAGGGTTTAGCAACCTGGCCATCTATCTCAAGTTCAGTACAGCTATTACAAGAAACTATTTCCACATTGGTCTACGTGGACCGTGCTCGTGTTGATATATTTATAACAATTTTGTCAAGGTTTACCAAAAGATTACTTTCCTTTAAAAAGAAAAGAAGACAACTTTTACACATAAATCAAAGTGCAGTCTTTCCTGAAAGTTATTTTAAATTGATTAGAACTTTTTAGTGAAAATGTCAACATATTTTGGATTAACATTTTTGTTTAAATAAACCTGCAGTGACAGTGCTTTGTTTTAATTTTCTTTAGGATCATATGTTATTAACAGATTTGCTGGCATATTCCATGAAAAATGTAAATCATATTCTAAATGTTTCTTCGTTTTATTTTTTCACTTTCAAACCAAATCTTATGATATGATATTTTCCCTCTGCCAGGTACCACAAGATAATGACCAACGGGCTGATGAGTGGGCTGACAGTCTTCTCCTGGGTCACAGCCATGATCGCTCCAGGGATAACTACCATTCAGTCGGCTTTGCTTCCCTTCTGCGGGCCCAACAAAATCATTAACTGTTTCTGTGACACCACGGCCATGAACCGGCTGGCCTGTGCTGACACATCCTTGGAGTCTCGCGTGGCCTTCTCGGTTGCCATGTTTGTCCTACTCCTCCCTTTCGGGATTATTATTGTCTCCTATATCTGCATCATAAAAGCAGTGATGAAGATGAGTACCGCACAGGTGAGTTAAGGATATGAGGGGGAAGAAAAAGGACGGTCCGGATTAAGGAATCATGTAAGAAATGAATAGGGAACGTTGGAGAAATTGGGAAGGCTGTAGAAAAAAAGAAAAGATTCTTACTGTACACTGTAAAAGAAATCCCTTTAAAAAGGGTCAAATGACTGGTAGCAATGGCTGCCAAACAAAAACCATAAAATAAAAGCAAAATCTACCAATACAAATAAAGTGCAAAAACAATAAATTCACAGAAATTACAATTAAAGGTTTCGCCAAGATATGCTGTTATTTTACAGATATTTCTTAAATTATTATGATCAAACATCTTCAATAAAAAGACAGCACTAAACATTCAGCAGAGAAACACTGTTATTTGACCGATATTTCCCAAATTATTATGAACACCTTCCATAAAGTAACTGCCTGAAATGTTCAGCAAAGACAAACTATTTGCTAAATCATTGCGTCTAACACTTTCCGTAAAGTGATGGGACTAAAAGTTCTACAAAGAACCACTACTGTAACTCATTGCCAGAACTTGGACATTTCCTCTCACACCTTTTTACAAATAACAATGATAACACAACCAAACAGGTCCATGGTGCTCAAACAACACTAGTGAACTACTCCGAAAGATTCAATCTTTAAACCCATACCTAACACATGAATATCACTGGCAGTTTTATTTTTAACAGGCCACAATCACATTGAATAGGCAGATTATAATTATTATCTCGTAATGCCTTGCTGCAAATCCAGACCAAAGTTTAAATGAAAAAGTACACGTAAATGTAGAACTAAGAAATACCTTAAAATTACAAAGAAAAACGTAACATTCTTTGTATGGACATAAACCTTCATATGAGGAGTAACATATGTATTTAATAGATGTTTGTATGAAATTGAAGAAAACTGAAAAAAATACTGCATAATTATTCTAGTAATGTTTCTGCAAAAAACATGTAATACATGCAATTTGTCATTATTGACATGATGCTTAAAAGGAAAGTTTGGTTGTGGATTTTTAGATAATATTTGTAATTAAACAATGTTTTGTCTACAATTTCAAAACAGCAAACTACTGTGAAAATGTTAAAATAGGATTTTGTTTTTACAGTGTAACTACTGATATTGGAAATTAACTATTTCCTTGACATTGTTTATACATTTTGATGTATGCTTGCATCCTGTATGAGAGACCAGGGTTCATAAAAGTATCAATGAAAGACACTTACTTGGGTGAGTTAAATGCATTATAAAATAAAATATGTTTGAGTTAAGGCTGGGCGATTGATGTAAAATACCCATGTTACGTTTCCTTAAATGTTCTGACTGACAGAAAAATATATGGTACAGAAGTTATAAATATGTACAGGATAATGTTTTACAATTCTATCCTGCCCCCGACTCCCCCTGCCCACAACACCTTCATGTCCTCTCTACAAGCGTCATTTTAGTCAAATTGACAAAAATATTCATGATTGTCAAATTGGCAAATGTTTTTTTTTTGCTGTGCAAACCTACTTTTCTCACTTGTCCTTCTCTCATTCTTTGTTCCCCCCTACCCTACATCCTTTCCCCCTCTCTTTTCCTTCACCCCCCCCCCCCGCCCCACCCTCTCCAGAGTCGTTGGAAATCCTTCTCCACCTGCAGCTCTCAGCTCTGCATCATCTCCATCTACTACATCCCTCGCTGCAGCGTCTACGCCAGCACAGTTTTCCCAATTACAATAAGCCTGGACCTCCGTATCGGCATGGCGTTCCTATACAGCCTCTTGCCCCCTCTCCTCAACCCCTTCATCTACTGTCTCCGCACCAGGGAGATCCAACAGAACTTGGCCAAGTGGTTTCACCACGGGAAACCTGTTGAGCACAAACCCGCCAATATTACCCTGATAGATAGCTGAGCTACCTGGTGTCGATAACCTTTATTTTTTAATTTTTATAGAGGTGAAGTAAATAGGTCAACAGGTTTCAGGCTTGCCTTATCCATAAGTGTAACCAGTGGAAATAATTGGCCTATACACAGGTTTGTCAAAATAAATCGACAGCCCATCTCAAGTTGTTTGTCTCAAATGCTTTTAGGAAAGGAGGAGTGCACATGAAGAACATATAACATACTTATGTAAAGGCCAGCTTAAAATTAAAGAGATTTTGGTCTCAGTTGTATTTATATATATATATATATATATATATATATATATATATATATATATATATATATATATATATATATATATATATATATATATATATATATATATATATATATATATATATATATATATATATATATATATATATATATATATATACACACACACACATACATGTCAGTGAAACGTATTTTAAAATGTAATAACATGAAATTATGAAATTAGGAATGTGTAAATTGCCCCTGTGAATAACATTATTTCAGTATAATTAACACATTAATGAGTTAATTCATTGGGGGAAATGTACAACAAACAAGGTATGTCTAACAAAGTCAAACAGTCAAAATTATTTTCCCTAACGTTCACAAAGAAGACGTGCAGGATGCTTGCTGTCACTGCATATAGCACGATCAACGACTATACTCCAAGTATGGGCATCGCTTCTTGATTTAGGGACACACTTCCTTGTGCCATAAGGCGAATTTCACGGTTACATACAGTTTATCCCACTGAGGAATAATGGTAAAGTGTCATTGGGTGCGGGTCGCTAAATCAGAGCAAACTATTTGTTCAGGTGGTTGGCGGGTGGAGGATTTCTGTGTACATGCGGATTCGGATGACGTCAGAGCCTATCTGTGCACTAGTGCAGAAGAAAGAAAAAACTATTGGTTCCTGCTTAGTTAACACTTGGCAAACTTCGCTTGGAATTTTCATAGAGTTGGGAACTTTGAACTTTTGGTGACCTCGCTCGCTTCGCCAACGGTCCCAGCATGCCCCTCCATTGAAAATGAATGTTGAGCGGTGATTTGTCGTACGCCGTCGCTTTTGGTGTGCGCCCACCCCACTCACTCTGTGCCGCTCGTCATCGTCGCGCTTTTCTGAAGGAAATATTGAACCATCATCATTACGCAATGCTCCACTGGACCTCAATACACTAGAGCCTCTCTCATTGTAAGTGTGGGTATAAAGCAATAAGACTCGCCCCCTAGGTGAACTCACAGACAGACAGACACACACACGCACACACATATCAGAGGTCTCTGAACGAGAGGTAAGCACTAGGTGATCGGGACACGGGCTTAAATTACTCCGATTTAGTTGCTCACAGGTTACTTTCAAATATAGGAACAAAATAATAGACATTTTGATGCAATGACTGAATGACTGTCTTGTGATATAAAATTACTTGTAGGCCTATAGTTGTATTGTTATATTCTCAGTACTCAAAGATGAAAACTACAAATAATATATATTTTTTCTTTTTTGTATATATAGTATCATGGTGGGGTATGATATTACCTTTAAACATGCTTGTATATATTTTGAGTGTTATGAGCAGGTTAAAAGTATTATCCTCTTTTTGGCTTTCACTGAATAACCGCTGGCTGGTCCCTAGAGAATGATGCAGGTGGATGAGAACTACACGCGTGTGTCAGAGTTTGTGATCGTGGGCTTCCCGGGGCTCCAGCAGGAAAACTTTCAGCTGGTGGCCTGGTTCTTCTTCTTCTTGTATGTGGTCATCGTTGTGGGTAACTTCCTGCTGGTTGTGGTGTTTGCTGTGGAGCACAGCCTCCAGAAGCCCATGTACATCATCATGGTCAGCCTGGCTCTGTCAGACATTGGTAAGAGGGGACTGAGAAGGAGAGTCACTTATTAGACAATATTTGAATGTGTGCATATTTGTGTCTGATGAACATGTTTCCATAAAAAGTAACAGGAAATCAATCTCTGGTGTGAGGAACGGGCAAAAATCTGATATCAACTTTGGGAGGGGGGTACAATTACATTACATTTTTTCAAGAGTAATTTCTGAGGGGGATACTTAAAGTAGTGCGGTAACCAGTGTGCGAATTATACCGGGTCAGGGAGGTCACTCACAAAATCATTAGAATTTGCGACCACAAAAAAATGAGAAAACACATGGATAAAACCGAAATCAATTGCAGGCATTCATAGGTGGAGTCGGACGTTCCACTATAGACTTGCGCACATCATAAGCTAAATGTATTTGGAATTACAATACAACTTTATGGGCAATAAGTAGGACTAGGGTATATATTTATTTGAAATCTTATGAAACTTAAAAACACGCCATTATAAGTGTCTATAATCAGCACAAGTGTTTTCATTACATATTAATAATATTATAGAACTTTCATAATTATGTTTACAGTTATATATAGGGGGGGATATTTAATATATTTCCCAGGATGGGGGTGGGGGGGGTCGTGTCCCCCAATGTGTCTGTTTTTCTTGCGTAAAGCACATTGCCTTTGTATATGAAATGTACTTTCCATTTTGATTTACACTCGTATTATTAATATAAAACATTTTAAGTATGTTATTATTCAGTTTAAAATCTTTACTGGCACTATGTCCTCATGTTTGTACCTGTTAGGTTTTGCCACAGTGGCGCTTCCCAAACTGATCGCCCGGTACTGGTGGAACGACGGCAGGATGGGCTTCCACACCTGTCTCTTCCAGGAACAGCTGATCCACTACTTTGGAACGCTGAACTCTCTCATCCTACTCACCATGGCGATGGACCGCTACCTGGCTATCTGCCACCCTCTCAGGTAGGGTTTACCCTCTTTAGGTAGGTGTGACCCTTTCACATTTAGCTACCTGGCTCTGTTATCAATCTTAAGGAAGTGGTTGACTCAGTCAAAGTGTGTCACCTTTCCACATGTATTTATTATATTTAGGTCAGTTTCTGGTTCAAGTTGGGTTTGACCTATGTACCCAAACACATAGCAATTTCATTCTCCACATTGTTGAAAGTGCCCCTTACACAATGATATAATTACCTTTGCATTAGTTATTTTTAAGGTTCTAATCGTTCTTCGATTACCTTCCAAAAATACTTATATTTTGATGTATTTATATTATTGTTATTTTTAGTAATTGACTAATACCCTTAATCTTAGGAAATGATCCATGTTTTAAAAAGGGATTTTTTAATTCTGGAATCCTCTCACATTAGTCTTCAGATTCAGATGTCCAGATTCAGTTAAAGCTTTCTTTCCTGGATGTAATCCTCGCCTGCTAAGCTGTCAGTTAAAAACCCTTATGTGCGCTGAGAAATATTTTTCTGCTTCCCTCCCTCCTCTTCTTCATTTAACAATCCCTGTCTGAAAAACATATGTAACCAAAGTTTTATATTTAGTGTTGAAGATTGGCTTTGCCTTATTTGCCTCCCTTTGTTTCTAAACATTTCTTCTTTTGTTTCTCTCATGTTCTCCCGCCTTTTACCTCACACTCTCTTCCTCTCCCTCTTACCCTCTCCCACCTTCCCTCTGTCCCTCCCTTGCCCCCCCCCCCTTCCTCTCTCTCTCTCACTCCCCCCTTTCCCCCACTTTCTCTCTCTTGCCCAGGTATAACATGTTGATGACCAACCGGACCATGACAGGCCTGACCTTGTTCTCCTGGGTCTCGTCCCACGTCTCTCCCGGTATCGGCACCTACAACTTTGACCGGCTGCCGTTCTGCGGGCCGAACCGGATCGTCAACGCGTTCTGCGAGACCATGACACTGATGCCCTTAGCGTGCTGCGACACCACCCGCCAGATGGCCAGCGCTTTTGGTCTGGGCATGTTTGTCCTCTATGTCCCCTTCTCCTTCATCATAATATCCTACGGATGCATCATTGTCTCCGTCATGCATATGGCCACAGCGCAGGTCCGCTCAAGCTCTCAGTGTGTGTGTGTGTGTGTGTGTGTTTTGCACTCTCTTATTCTGCATCTATATGTATATAGGGTTAGGTACTGTTCATGCTAACCTTCAACTTTAAGCTTAGAGCACCGGCCCCACATTCTCTTAGGTCAGGAAGACTAACCTTTAACCTCAGTTGTCCTCAGGGCAAGAGGAAGACCTTCTCTATCTGTGACCCTTAAGCATGACCTTTAACCTCAGTTGTCCTCAGGGCAGGAGGAAGACCTTCTCTACCTGTGACCCTGAAGCATAACCTTTAACCTCTGCTGTCCTCAGGGCAGGAGGAAGACCATCTCTACCTGTGACCCTGAAGCATAACCTTTAACCTCTGTTGTCCTCAGAGCAGGATGAATACCTTCTCCACCTGTGACCCTGAAGCATCACCTTTAACCTCTGTTGTCCTCAGGGCAGGATGAAGATCTTCTCCACCTGTGACCCTTAGGCATGACCTTTAACCTCTGTTGTCCTCAGGGCAGGAGGAAGACCTTCTCTACCTGTGACCCTGAAGCATAACCTTTAACCTCTGTTGTCCTCAGGGCAGGATGAAGACCTTCTCCACCTGTGACCCTGAAGCATGACCTTTAACCTCTGTTGTCCTCAGGGCAGGAGGAAGACCTTCTCTACCTGTGCCACTCAGGGCACCATCATCACCATCTACTACGTGCCCCGGTTCTTTATTTACGTGACGCCGTACTTCCCTAACCTGCAGATGACGCCCGACCTCCGCATCGTCCTCACCCTGTTCTACAGCCTGTTCCCGCCGCTCATGAACCCTTTCATCTACTGCCTCCGCACCAAGGAGATCCAGACCATCCTGCTCCGCTTGACCAGCAGAGTCTGGGGGAAGCGGGCAGGGGTGGAGCCTTCACTGAAACCTCCACTGAAACACACTGTGTTCGCCACAGGCCCACCGTTGAAAGGCTGATACACCGATTGTAATCTGGGTGGAAGTCTCTCTGGGCTGCCTGACAGAGACCAGTGTCGTTGTTCTGATTGTCGTCCTTTTTTGTGATGTACATTGTGGGAAACCTTGCCCCCCTTCTTTTCTCCACACATACATTTGTGTTGAGATGTGTATCGTATATGAAAGAACAAAGGAAGTTTTAAGAAAATATAAAATCTTTTTAAATTGTGATGAAATGGTGGAGGTTATTTTGTTCATATTACAAAGTTTGTAGACTTTGAATAAGATAACCAAACTAGCGAGGTAGCATTCGAGTTAACTTTAATAGTGTATTGTATGACTAACGTTAGCTAACAATAGTTTTATTTAATTACATTATTAATGTAAGCTAAGTAGCTTGCGTTAATTACGAAGGAAGCCATGGCGTGGCGCTCAAATAAAACGCAACAATTACAACTTTTCCCATTGGCTAAGCAGGGGAGGCAGGAAAGACCTGCCAGTTATCTTTGGCTAGTAACAACCAGAGCCATAGGAGCTTTTTCCCCTGGTGTTGCCAACATTTGCTGTCCCTTGTTTTTTTTTATTGCACTATACATAGGCATTTGAAACTGTTATTCAGTTTTGTAGAGTGTAGCTCTATGGGAATCCGGAAGTTCCGTTTGAAGGATTTGAAAAGCTCTCATCAGATAAAAAAAAACGATCACAATAGACCCATATAAAAGACTGCAGTTTTTTTTGTCCTCAAAACATGCCAGTCAAGTGATTGCTAACGGAAATTAAAGTATGTGTATGTGTGTGTGGGTGTGTATGTGTTAGGCTTCCCATTGAGACAGCCAATCAGTATATTTCTGAGCTGAATGATTGCCATAGCTCACATCCACAGCAGTTCTGGGCATATAAGAATCTATGGCCAACTGCTGCCTCTATGTGCTCCTGTACGTGCGTGTTGAACCACCAAACTACTGTTACAGGCAGAAGTAGTACGTGTGAATGTTTAGAGAGGAATGCAATAGTAACAATATTCAACCAACCGCTGCAAAGGTTCTATTTCCTTGTTTGTCATCACACATACGACCCACCCCTTCACCTGACCAGGAAATGAAATTGAATGACTAGCACTTCACAATGCACAACACTCCAACATCACCCATGTTAAGCCTTTTATTCATCATGTTCTGGTTGGTCATTCTGTACTAATGTTCCTACCTTAATTTATCTGCTTAATTAATGTAGTGAACAAGTGCACAGCATACAGGACTGTAGTGTATACTATTATTTCTTTTAAGTATGGTAATGTGAGAGAACATGGGTGTAAAAATAAGCAGGCCTTGCCCTATCAGCCAGGGAAGGCCACTATCTGTCCTAGCCTGCAGAACAGCTGAACATGTAGCTGAAAAGAAGAGACTTGGGAGGGGACCCTCTTTATCTCTCAGTCACATATTATAGGGTTGTTACTCCCGTGTTGTGTGCAGTATAGTTTTGTGAATGTTTTCTGTACAAAGGTATACCTCTGACCTGATATATTTCTATGCTTTCAAAAGCAATACCATTTACCATTTTTTTGACTGCCTCTTTCGTCAACCATCTTTGGTCGCTTAGTCAATGAATGAAGCAACAATGACGGAAAAAAAATCAACTGTAAAAGCTCTCATGTCAAAGATAAACAAAAGTGTTCTACGTTTATGTCACGCCATAACAAAGTCAAGTAGCAGACACGTTGTAGAGTCAGAGTGCAAATGCAGGCTGAATGAAGCCACCCACTGTTTCCTATACATCCCAAACATGTGTTTGAAAGTGGCTCCTAAACACTGAGAATGCATACCGGAATATGTTTAATACGCTACAGCACAGGCAACGTAATCTTACTTAATTTAAATCTTGAACAAAAATAGTCCAACCTGCTGCTGGCACGTCAAGCATTTTACACATTGAAACTACACTGATGAATTACACATTGATGAAGGAAGAACAAGATAAATGGAAGAGAAGTATATTTAACAAGAAATAGAGAGAGAGAGAGAGAGAGAGAGAGAGAGAGAGAGAGAGAGAGAGAGAGAGAGAGAGAGAGAGAGAGAGATTGGGAATACATTTTCATCTGAACTGAGGGTGAGGTCAGAGGTGTATGCATGGGCGGGTAGTGGGAGTAAAATTAACACAGACCCTGTAATGGAGCGTGTGCATGTGTGTAAACTGTCCATAGTGGGCTGATCTTGAGCGTTTCAGTCACCACTAAAGCTATAGAAAAGGGTCATAATTAAGCCTGGTTTATACAACGAACGTAAACGTTAATTTGGCGCCTACGTTCGCACAGCAGTTTGCCTAGAAACTTCAACGTAAGTCTAACGGGCCCATTAGGTGGCAGTGTCGCATTCAATAATCCAGAATGTACAGAAAACCGTAGAAGAAGCACAGACACTGCTGAACGAAATCAACGCGTGCATGCCATCTAGTGGTAACATACACACGGTACTGCCCATTGCCTCTAATGGCAGCCAGCGCAACTCGCCATCAGCACCTGTCGGAGGAAAATGTGTATCGCATAAGAAATAGTTATTTGACGCTAGATGACGCTATTTGACATAGTGATGTATTGTCCTTTCTGTGACACCAGTGATGAAAATATTCAGTAGATATTATGACATCTAGATTGTCCCTTTCTAACTGTCTATTTCCTCTGCACTATATAGTCACTGAAACCATATCATTTGGCACACATCTCCATTCAAAGCTTCTCCATTGCCAACTCTATATTATACCTTGGTACGGTATACCTTATGGTAGCCCAATTTATGATCCCACCACCTAACCATAGCTGTGTCATATAGTCTGAGATTACAGTTTACAGAGTTTAAGCAATACAAGACCACAACAACAGCAACCTCTTTCTGTGTCCAATTTATTATCTGGGTCTGCCTGGTAGCATGGATACACTGGCAGCAAGTGTCTCTAAATTTATCCCACAGACATATCTGAAGAGTGTGGCTCAGGCATGAAGCTCACATACTTAACCGTGGTAATCCACACCTCACAAACTCACTGTCTTCTCTCACTCTCCCAGCACATAGTCGTCTCATTCAGACATGTGTCACGTCTTTGTGCGCAACAGAGAGATATGCTCAGTGTCTGTGTGCGTCTGTATGTAACTGTCTGTCCTACGATTAAAGTGCGTCTATATGTGCGTGTATAAATGTGTGGGCTATGTGCGTGTGTCTGAGAGAGACAGGGGAGAAAGAGAAAGAGAGGAGGCACATGGGGGTGCATATTTGTTTAATTTGCAACAAATCAGCAGTGCTCCAAAATGCCATCCAGGGGCTTAAACTTGACATTCAATGGTCTCCTGTTTTGCTTTAAAAGCATACCACAGTGAGAGTAAGAGATAACAAACCACAGCTGTCTCCCATAGTCATTTCAGAGCAGCAACACTTCAGATCCCCTTTAACTGTGGCCAGACTTTTTCAGTAAGCTCTTAAATCACCAGGTACGAATGGGATTGTAAAGATTATGTCAGGTTATATCTCAATGATATGGGGGATTCAGAGTTGTGGCCACCAAAACCTTCTATACACTTCAAGTTGATCCGCTAACTCTTTCCTCCAGGAACATATGGATTGTTCCTGGGATGTGGCAATACGCCATTAGCCCCTTTTTGTCCCCAGTCGTAGGCTAATTCCTGGCTGACATCAACAAGGGGACCCACCTGGCCCCCAGAGGGTGCTCCTTATCCATAGCATCTTTCACTGTCGAAACTACAGCTTATTGCTCAAAGATGGCATTGTTTTCAACTGCCCCCACTTGAAGGAGACTATTTGGACTTCAACCAACCCACCCCCCTTACGCAGAATGAAACAAGGCTGTTCTGTCTACCCTTTGCTGTGTGTTTTTCATTCCTCCATTGAGTATATGTTGCATAACCTTTGCCCTTAACCATGACCCTTTTGAACTCAGTCATCCAAACCAAGGAGGGCCATCTATTCTGCTTTTAATAAAGAGCGATATGAGATAAATGTTCAGGTTTTTTAGGCTCTATTTGCTAGACGTTGTTATATACATTCAGAAATAGTATCGGTCATGATCCTGTGGCTACCTTTTCTTTATAATTGATAATGTCACTTATTTAGTTTAACCTATATTGCCTATAGCATTTGTAGCTATATTAATCTTTTTTCGCTCATCAAGAAAATCCAGAACATTCAGAGAGAAGCCCATGTAGCTAGTAAAGCTATATATGCTACGCATAGACAGTTTCACTCACACCACACAAATCTCTACAACCCCCTCCACCCCGCCTACTCTGTTTTTATCGCTTGGTTTGAATCACCCATCGCTATTCGCTACAGCGCACCAGCCGCCATGCTGAGAACGACAAAGTTGTCACGCTCTTGCACCACCAACACTCATCTCTTTTAGTCACAAGGACATAGGATATTTTAAAGTGGGTGAGTTAAAACAGTTTATTAGATCTGCTCATTGATGCATCGCCATTTAAAGATACCAAATTATTGCGTAAAGGCGGTTTTATAACTTGTGTGTTGAAATTGCAGCACGAGTCCGCTCTCCTGGTCTTGCTTACCTCAAAGTTTGCAGGGAGTTTTTGTAAAAGAGTAATTGCACTTGCCACCTCAAATAACGTTTCAAAACACGTTGATCCTTTTTTGTGAGTGCAATGTTTTGTGAACACAATATTTAAGTGAAAATTTAAGAATGATCGTTTTTTTTCGGACACAAAAACAACTGAGACACATTTTCGTTCTGTTTCAGCTGCACAATTTCACAAACAGCAGGTAGTTGTCTGTCTCGTTTAATCTTCAAATGGAGACTATCCTAATTGTTTGAAAATATGCCGTGTTCGTGAGAGTTCGGATTGTTTAGAAGATTAAAATGTCCTGCATTTTAAATGCCAATATGGCACTGAGAGGTCACGGAAGGATTTCTAGTATACTTGGCAGGAGTTCTAGTACACTTGGCACGCATAAATCGAGTGCTCTTTCAATTCAGCAACAATAGAGCCTTTTTTCACATTACAGAATTATCCGTGTAGACCGTGGCTGGTTGACGTATCTGGAGGCCGCCAACAAGTTGAGTAACCGCAGACTGCTTATGATCTGCTTAACTGTGTACCTTAGTAAGGCTAATTTACACGTTATAAGTTATTGATATACACATCTATGATTACCAGTCCGTTTAAAAACATCTCTGGCAATGCATCTTAGGTTTATATTCAGTATCTAGAAGACAGTTTGAAACATTTTAACCAAGAGATGTTTTATACCTGCCACATTTGCGTGAGCTGAATTTGCGGAGGTATGGTCTGGAGTAAGGTTGCGCATTGGTTGGGTAACCGAATTCCTTGTGGCTAAATTACTTTGAAATCCAACCCCATATCCGTGGGTATTTTACAGATAGGCCTACTAGCAGAATAAAGAACAGCCCAGCTGGGAACTATCAAGGTCATGTAAACACTGTCACCTGTATGTAAGTGAAGCCTATTGGTGCGTGTGATGCTGCACCAAGATTGCTTAAAGTTTTTCTTTATCTGTGCAGTGTTCTATGATCTCCCAGCTATAACTGAGGAGAAGTTAAAGAAGGTATCAAGGAAATTTAAATATGGAGCACATGTTTTCATTACCAAGTTATCTTTCTAATAACACAGTCTAGGAAATGCCATGTCATTTGAGTGTTGTAAAGGAGAAATAGATACAAAAAAAAGTTAAAGAATAGATAAGTGTGAGTTGAGTGGGTCCTACAATGTTCTCCATAATGCTGACCCACTATGAATGCATTTCTGAATAGGCCTAGTTGGTACAGGAAGATTACACTGAGTCGGACAACAAAAATACTCACAAACACAGACACACGCAATAAGTGGCAATTCACTGTTTCACAAACCGGTCTCACTCTGTTTTATTCACCCCATTGCGTAGCTTAATTAGTTTGAGCATTGTGTTCCTCCCTCTTCGCTCTTCGCCTCACCAAATCCATGAGCTATATAACCGGGCACCCATCTCTTCCCCTTGGGGCCTCAATATTATTCTGCCTCGTCAAATTAGATTCTACTAGCCCAGGAGTGCATGTATGCCATGCAACAGAAACATATCAATACAACCATAGACACGGAATTAGTGTATTCAAATTAATACTCTGTGTTTGCAATTTATTTAGTAATTTCTTTCATGACCCTGTCAAACAAAGAACAACACATTTTATTTTGACGTTGTCAGAGTTTAAAAAGTGCTTGTCCTCGTTAACCATAATTGTCGTGGTACACGGCTCTCCTGTCTGCTCTACTCGTTCTAGTTCTTTATCAATGCTTGGTTTGGTAGCAACTTGACCAAGACCAGTGTAGCAACATCACAAGGCCTAAACCATGTCACTTTGGCCCCGAAGGCCTGAATAGTTGACTGGAACAGGATATTGCTATGTGATGGGTCACCAGCAGCAGACTAATCATTAAACCACTGCCTGAAACTAAGAACTTGTCGCTGTCCCATTGAGGGTCATGCTGAATGTCCATTGAAGTGACAGGCTCCCAGCCAAACAGTATTTTCTTGATATTTCAGTGGAGTCTAAGTCTTAGGTCATATTAAGTACCTAGTCTATTTGTGTCCATTTATCACAATGCAATTAAACATATAAATTAACTGATGGTGTTGATTTTAGGCTATGGCTGTTTGTCTGCTGTGAAGGCTGCTAATTCTATAGAGACATGGTTTTCTGCATCCAAACTATCTGTGTTTCCATCCAGACACGGTCTGTGGCTTACGTGTACATTCAGAGAAGATGAAGGGTACCAGGCACGTGCAGGACGGCAGATAAAAGGAAAGATATATGGATGTAAGGAGAGAGAGAATACAGTGCTCCTGTTTGCCTTTCACTACGGGAGGGAGGGAGGGAGGCAAATTGTACATTTAAATGCAGTTCATTCTTTATGCTGCTTCAAAGCAATGATATGCATACAATCCCAGAAACACAATCAATTAATGAGACTTAAACTGGAAATGACAAATATAATCAGCTAAATTAAGGAATAGCCTGATCGTGCTTTAACTGTCTCTCTGGTTCATCATCCTTTTGTCATTTAGATTTTTTTCATGCCGATTCTGTTTTATTGACAATAGTTTATTTTCTTGGGAGAGGAATAGAACAGAATGCATTTGACTAATGACACCTCCATCACACAATTGTATGCTGTTTGATTCACCCTTTATAACTATAGGCCTACTCTCCTTACGGTATGTCTTTATTTAGCATAATTCATTTCCACTTTATGTGTCTTGGATCACAGGTATGTGATTAGTTTGAATTCGAAAAGTAGCATAGCGTTCTTGTCTGGTGGATATCCATGTGGCTTAGACACCCACTGGAAGCACAGGATTCACATGACTTTGATTGGATTACACAGATCAGTCTTGCTCGTTAACGAGAACCCACTCTGGACATGCCATGCTATATAGCCTATGTGTTTTTTTTCTTGATCAATAATCAGTTTAAAGGTAGCAAGGCTTAAATCGAAACCTGTGACATTAGCCACGAGGCTGAAAAGCAGGCTTTGTTTTCAACAACAACTTGGTATTCAAAACAGACACTTGCGGATGCCAGGAGTCATGTTGTAGAAATCACTGCTAGTTTAGGTCAATGAGCTAGATTGTTTTAAAAATAGCTTTGGTTAGTTGGAAGGGGTAGGGGGTAGGGGGGGGGGGGCGCTATCCAAGTAGATTCACATGGTAATATATGATGAGACAAGGCAGAGCTCAGTGTGTAGTCATCTCTCTCTCTCTTCAGCCAAACTTGATTATTTCATTATGTCAGAGCAATACCTGCGTGAAAGACGGAAGGGTGGCACATGCTTGCAGTCTGTCAGTAGCAACTAATTCAGTTACGTTCATATCCCACCAGGTACTCTCCTCTTAGATAAGTCACCTTGTGTGCCCTTCTTATTGCCGTAAAGAGGGTGGGTACTCAACTTCCCTCTCCAGTAAACAAGGGGCTAAATAGCTGCAAATAACCATAAGCCGCTATCTTCCCGCGGTGCAGGACATTGTCAAGGCGCTATGAACTTAGATAGCGCTCGATGCTCCCATTACATCTCCCATACCCTCATACTTAGTCATGTAGTTGTGTAGACGCTTTGTCTCCAACTCATTCTATCACAAACACAGACACTATTGTTCCCTCTTGTTGTTCATTAGCATTCCAATTACCTGGGTTCTCAAGGGCGTCAAGCCACGGTCCAGAGTAAGTATCGGTTCTCCATCTTGATTTTTTTTTAAATCAGCCCTGAGGGTTCTTTTTGTTATTTCAAACCACTTATGAGATTTGGGCTGTAATGCAGTCAGTCAGTTTAATATTATAATTGGCGTGAGGTGGGTGGCTAAATGATCCATAATAATAGCCTGGGAAAGACATTGGTGGCCTGCATGAATTTGAATTCCGGTTTGTCTTTCAATAGTTTAAGGTGCGTCTCTTCACCCCATTGTCACAGTAAGTCGATTAATGAATAAAACATCCGTTCCGAAATCTCAAAGGAAACAACAGGAAAAGATTGAAATTAAATAACTCAAACTTTTACAAGGGGTGTCACACTAACTACTGGGCAGCCTGAGCTCATCCAAAAGCGAGCCTGAGTTATTACAGTTTGACTCCAGGCTATCCTATTTTCCTACCGAAGTGGCTCTAGGGGTCCAAGGGGTAAAAGTCTTGGGGCCAATTTGAGGCCCAGCGTGCTTACTCTGCTATAATACAGAGGATTGTTATGGTAGTTGTGCTTCATCTGGGACAACCCTTTCAACCCCCCCTTTCACCTTCCACACATACACAGACACACACCTCCCACACATGCCACACCCCAGCAGCCTGACACTACCCCAAGGCCTGAATAATTTCCTTTTGGTAAAGAAAAGAAACAGCATCTGGCTCTGAAGCAACAATAAAACAATGACAGATGTAGTTTAGCTTTAGGCGTATGTTTGTGTGTACGTACGTTATTGAATTCCAAAGATATCCCTTCAATATCGCTGATTTAAAATCAGGTGATAAGAAATCACATATTTTACTCTAAGCACATTCCTGAGCATTCGTTTTGAAATTGACCTGGGTGGATTCCGAAGTGTTTTGTGACATGTTGCTGTTGCATTTGTGCACGCACAAGGGAAAATGTGAAACAAATTGTGTGTTAGAAGTCCCTAGCGAGGTCATTTAAAAAGTGAATTTGGTATTATTTGGGGAAATGGTCAAATCTTTCTTTTTTTGAAACCGTCCAATTGTTTTGTTTTGTTTGAGGCCCTGAGATCAACATTCAGCTCAGTTAGCATTGCACATGGTGCCCCTGACTTACTGTCACCTGTCAATGTTAATCATCTACGGTACATATTTGTAAAGTCCAACCTCATGCCAAATTGTTTCACTAGCTCCAGGCAACCTAAATACTTCTACGTTTGATAGAGCTTTTAAACATTGAGGTGGTTCAAGGCAATGCACCCGGTGGTTCAGAATAATTTTGAGGGAAAATAACAACGGGCTTATTAGCTTAGTAATTAGCCTGTTTTTCCTCAAAAGAACTTGCAAAATACTTCGACTGATTTGTTACGAGGTGCTACCTACATCAAAGTGAACAAGACTGCTTAGGGCATTTTTTGCAAACATAGAAAAAGGCACAATTTGTTCATTACAAGTCATTATCACTTTGACATTCCCACAAGAAGGGATTGCTGTGGTTTCCAAGAAAAGTTCCTTTCAGCTGTCTCGTAAAAACCCATGGCTGCACAATAGAAAAAGAACAACACAGAGTGGGCCTAAAGTTTCTCCAAATGTCCAACACAACTGAAGGAGCCAAGAGCGTCATCGTTGAATGGGTTAAGCTCAATGGAGCTGAGCACTGCTATTGACAGCCAGCCTGGTGTTTTGGAAAAGCTTTTTAGAGATTCGTAGCTTGGTGCTGGATGCTGGATGCTGGAGGGGAATAGAGAGAGGAGTTAGGCTACCAGACACACAGTACATTCTGTTACTGCCCGATGTTTTTGCCAATAATAAAGACATTCACCGATTCAACTTTAACTTTTCATATTTGACCGGTTGTGTTTTTCTGTTGATCAAAGGAATTAGACATCTCTCCTTTAATATTGTTTTTAGTTGTTTCAGTGGCAAAGATTAATAGTGACTAGAAATGCTTGTTTCCCCTCAATTACACTCTCTAGGCAATCTTTGTTATTTTGAAGGTGACCATTTGACTATTTGTGTTTTTAACCTCATCCACCTTAACTAGCATTCTTAATTAGATATTTTTTGTTGTCATCGAATGCAAGTACATTATATTTTCTTAAAAGCTTTTCTGCCCATTTTAGGTGGGTGGGTCTTACAAGAGAGCTGTTGGCTATTTGTTTAGAATTTGCATGGTTAGGAGGAACCCCACTGGTCTCAAAATAAGGATTTAAGCCCTGTTTACTGTCACACTCTATCTCTCGCTGTTGTCCCCTCTTTCCCCCTTTCTCACCTAGACACACACTCCCAAACGAGCGAATCTATTCAAGTTGATGTACCAACACACACGCCTCATCAGTAGCACCTAGGGCTACAGCCACCACTGAAAGAGGACAGCAGCTGGACTAGCGATCTCTATTCACGTCTCCAAAGGAGCGCAGAACGTCCCTTTAACAATAGACACACTCTCCTTCACAAACACACACCACCCCTCCCCCCTTGCCTCTGCCCTCTACTCCCCCCACGCCACCTCCTACCCCCCTCCTCCTCCTCCTCCTCCTCCTCCTGCTCCTGAGGAATTGTGTGCGCGGATGTTTTCCAGAGGCGCGACCGTGCCTGTATCGCTCCCCAGTGAGACCCGGCGTGACCGCTGCCAGCCTGACAGGGAAAAGGCACGCCTGCTCTTTTCAGACCTGCGTCTGTCTCCCATTGTCTCCACAGCCAAAGAGACAAGGCTTCTATCTGACATCCCACATTTGGGAAACGGTGACTGTGATGTCACTTTTTTTTTTCTTTCCTGCACCTCCTTGGGCTCTCCCTGTTTCTAGCGTGTCTTTTTTGGGAGGCAACGGATTGGATTGAATTATTTATTGTCTGTTGTAAGGGAGAGGGAAGATAGAGCAAGTGGCTAAAGAGGAGAAGAAAGGGAAGGATAGAACATAGTGGAGGAGGAAGAGTGGAAGAGGTGACAGTGTGTGTCTGGTGGTGGATCAAGCGTTTTTTTTGCTTTTCCTCCTTTCGTGTGTCATGAGCGTGTTGGGCGGTGTCACTGGCCGGGCTGACACCTTGCTAGACGAGACCTGCTTCCTCTTATTTTGATCTGGCTCAGCCTGCTCCAAGGATGTTGATTATGACTCTTGGTCACATAGCATGGTGAGTGGGTGCGCTCGCGTTCTGTATCCAAGGCTGTAGCTTGGTCCGGTGTATTTGCTATGTTTCAAACGAGAATCCCTGTCTTCAGCATATAGGAGGATCAAAACATATTTGTGTTGGGTTTTTTACCAGGCAAGACTTAAACGAAGAAGATTTAAATTGAAAAGCCATGCTTCTGGTTTTTCTAGCGTCATAGGGGAGGCTAATGTTAATGCTATTTTTACCCAATTACATTGTGAAGATATTGAATTATTCAGTGTTTTGGTGCATGTCAAAATCTGCTGAGTTTTGCTGCTGCTTGGGCACAGTGCAAGCATTTATGTTCTGTTACTTCATTACGTCAACATAAATATCTGCATTTTTACAGCTTGGTTTCATTATGAAAAAATATACTTCAAAACCTCCTCTGTTTTATATTCGCTTTATTGTTTGTTTTCCATAAATCTATTCCTTGTATTCCATAAATCTATTCCTTGTATTCCATAAATCGACTCCTAACATGGGAAGCATTGATTTAAGCGCACACACCTTTCGGCTAGTATACTTGTTTTCCCGGTTTTCCTCTACAGAAATCATGGTTTATTTCCTATGACTCGGCAGGCTTTAGGGAAGTCCTGGTGGGCTGTTTGCTTGTTAGTCCAGCCAGTCACTTGACGGAGGAAGACGGACTCTCTGTTTTCAGCTGGAGGATATAGTGAATGGCTCAGATCAAAGCTAGTGAACATGTTTTTTCCAGAGCTATCGCTCCATTTTCAAAGGCTCTGCACTCGTGCCTGGGAGCTGCTCTCTATCCCCAGTGATCCCTTGCTAATGGTCCCAAGACCCAGCTAGCCCCTTCGTCATTCATGTGGCTTGGCTAACCAACCTCTCTCTCTCTCTCTCTCTCTCTCTCTCTCTCTCTCTCTCTCTCTCTCTCTCTCTCTCTCTCTCTCTCTCTCTCTCTCTCTGTGTGTCCGTCATGTTAAAATGTGACTGACATAAAAAGAGACTCATTAAACTTCATATCCCTCAACAATCATATAGGTTTTAGCTACCAAGTTCTTGTTGTGATTCTGAGCAATTTTTTTTGTTTAGGGAAAACATGTCCTAGTTTTCATTGTTTTTATTCCATTCTGTATCCCACAGTCAATTGTTTTCCTATTAAAAGTATTCAAAAGGCATTTCATATCTTCCACAAGGCAAACTGTCAGCTACTTTTTCAGTAGCAGATCTGCACCGAGCAGCATCTTCCAACTGGGTCAGTTATAGCCTGCATTGCGTTGTGGAAACTGTGTTTCTTTTGCATATTTCAGCCATTCCATTTGGGGGGGGGGGGGGGGGGGAGAGAAGAGAGATGGACTTGCTGCTGGAAACACTGTCTGTAGTATCAGGCCTCACATGCTCCGCTAGCCTGTTATGTCAGAGAGACCAGGGGCTCATAAAACACTGTGTTTGGTTGAAACCGGCACTGCTACTTCGTGCCCAGGTATTTACGTTGTAGAATTGCCGTTTTTACAATTGTGTAAAGTTTTAGGAGTTGGCCCTACAAAGTTTTACTAAGGCAATGTTATTACTGAGTGACAGCGTAGTAATATGCTTTATATGAGTTGGAAAGTAGGTTTTTAGGCCGGTGATGGATTTGTCTGTGGTTGTTTTTGTTTATTGTTTACCTTCCCCTGTGAGCCTCTCCTCTTTTAGGAGCTAGCTCGTTGCCTAGGTTACAGTATGTGAAGTGTCTGAGAGACTTGAGTTGAAGCAAACAGGCAGTGGGATAATCCTGCAACGGGGCAGAGGCTGGCAGACGTCCTGAAGTGGGACGAGATGGAGGGTCATGTGAGGGGTGACGAGCAGCCAGGCAGGCAGAAAGAGTGCTGGCAGGAAACAGGAGCCAAAGAGGCAAGCGGCTGTCAGGCGTGCAGGTAGGGAGATATGGAGAGACACAGACACACTGGAAAACAGACAGCAGGCAGGCAGGCAGACACTTTAAATCTGCAGATGTAGTATGTCAATTTTGACCTAGTCTCTCTTCTCTTCTCCTCCTTCAATTTACACTTGATTCGCTTTATAAAATCAAAAGCCATCGCCACCTCTGATGCTGTTCTTTTAAGCGGAGAAGGAGGAAGGAGACAAGGAAATGGCAAAAGAAGGCTCATTAGACTATTGAGCCTCAGCCTCTTCCCAGAGAGACTGCCACAAGCTGGCTCCAAGGCAAGTTTCTGTCTGCCTCTGCTGGGCCCCGGGGTGGAGTGGGGGTGGGGTGTCTCAACATCCATCCAATCGACCCCACTCTCCAGGGACCCAGTCTCTCACCGCCTGCCCGCCGCCGCCTTATCAGCGAAACCTAAACCTATTTCCATGTTTTGACAAATTGTCGCTGAATCGGGTGCTGACTGACGACTTCACCCCAACGTGGTTTTTGGGTGTCGACCCAGCCGCCTAATCTGTCATACAAATGGGTTTCAGCATAATGTTATTGGTGTGGTATCAGTGGCTGTCACAGTGCAGGGGGAGAGCTGGTCTAGATCTGTAGATGATCCTGTTTTATCCCTTCGCTGTCTGCCAGGCACATCCTCTGTGTGTTGACCCACATCAGGGATCGGGGCTTATCGATGAAGCCAATGATGCGTTGCTATTTTAATCTGTTAAAAAAAGATAAGATGATTGGCTAACGTCGGATTCACCGCGGCGGATTTTCCAGAACACAGCCCAGACAGGATCAGGTTTTGTCTGGGAAATTTAGGCATAAAATCTGATGGCTGTTTGGACACATCGTTACAAGAGCTCTGCCGCATGTAGGTTTCATGAGCGGACGTAATGCAGATAAGATCTTTATCGATGGATTGAGGATTTTGTTCCCATAAACGTTTCTTTGTTTCCCATTGAACAGTTCTTTGTTGGCCAAGTTCCTGATGGCTGCTACGTGACTTTCATCCCACCTTTGTTTTGGCGGTTGATTTAATCCAGTAATGACATTAGCCACTACAATTGGATTTACGGATCAAAAACAATCGCTGAATCTGTTGTACAGATTTACAATAGTCTTCCTTTGTGGTGTCTGCTGGTTGCTAGCTGGTGGGTCTTTTTAGTGCACAAAATATATTCTAGGTCGCTGGCTGGCTGCTGTGGTATCCATGGAAACCATATCCCCCACAAACTTGGTGGAAGAAAGACCAATCGTTGGCCCAGGCTAATTGTGAGCAGCTCAGGCATGGCAGCAACTTAGCCCAGGCCCAGTCTGGCTCCAATAGCCTTTGTGTGCCTGGATCTCGTTGTGTTCTTGTAAAATAAATGGACCAGAGGGTTGTGGTGTCCACAACAAAACAAGAGAAAGCTGAAGATGTGGGGGGTCCTTCTGTATCTATATCTATATCTATAATCATAGACTGCACAAAAGTATTTACAGAATTTTGTATGCCATCATTTAAAAAATCAGCAAATTTGGGATAATGATAATCTGTACCAACTCAAATTCTTCTTTTCTTTCTTTACAGACTGCTGTTAGATCGTCCCTGGCCACTGTGCTGCTCTGCCGTTTCAACCAGTTTGAAGAACATTGACAAGGAGCTTTAATGAATCAATATTCCCTTGCTGAAGCTATGCCAGACAAGTATGTGCTTGTGTCTCTTTATGAGTGTGATGGTGTGTGTGTGTGTGTGTGTGTGTGTGTGTGTGTGTTGTTTGTGGGCTTTACTTGAAAGAGTTGACTGTTCTCAGCCTGCTGTCCAGTATGAAGTAAGAACAAGTGATGTCATTACATTGCATCTGCGTGTTCCTTGATTACGCCTCTTGCGCACTCCTTAGACAGCTCTAGCATGAAGTGTGTGTGTGTGTGTGTGTGTGTGTGTGTGTAAAGAGAGAGGGAGAGAGAAACAGACACAGGGGCTTGTAGAAGAGGGGGGTAACCGTGCTGAAAGTGGGTTGTTGCAGGGGCGGGGGATGTGTGTGTGTGTGTGTGTGTGTGTGTGTGTGTGTGTGTGTGTGTGTGTGTGTGTGTGTGTGTGTGTGTGTGTGTGTGTGTGTGTGTGTGTGTGTGTGTGTGTGTGTGTGTGTGTGTGTGTGTGTGTGTGTGTATATGTGTGCGGGTGGGGGGTTGTTGGTATAAAGCTTGTGCCTGTTTTGCGCCCCGAGGACGTATGCTGTTGGCACGGAGGCTGATTTGCATCCTGCCTGCCTGGGTTGTCATGTTGTCTGTTCTAACTGGGGCTGCTGCAGTTCACGTCGACTCCTCTGTTTTCCTGAGCAAGAAAAGCTGCTCATTTCGACCTTTTCACTCTGTGTCACTTTCTCTCTCCTTTTTCCTTTTCTTTCCTTCTCCCTTTGCTCAGCCGCTCCTAGAGAGATGCTGTATGCTTCTCCTTCCCTGTTGCTTATCGTCCCACATTTCTCTCTCTCTCTCTCTCTCTCTCTCTCTCTCTCTCTCTCTCTCTCTCTCTCTCTCTCTCTCTCTCTCTCTCTCTCTCTCTCTCTCTCTATGTGTGTGTGTGTGTAGATTCTCTCTTCACCTCCCTCTCCAACTGGTCTCCCCGGGGGAGTGATGACGGGCCGGCTGATCCGTTGATAGGGAGGAAAAAAGGCATGGCGGCCGAGATGAGAGGACACACGTGCACGTTTAGCTTCGTTTTGACGTTCAGGGGTCTGTTGTTAGCTTAAGAATTTGGACTGCCTGTGGAAACATTATACTGTAGCCAACCTTTAAGGTATTTTATTGCACATGTAACTATTCCACCTCTAATTGATATGCCTATCTGTTTTATGATGCTTTAGTGTCAGGGGTAGCTTTTATTAGTGCTATGGGATGTGTGTGAGGGTAAAGGGGGCGTGCGTGTGTGGTTAGCTAAGTTACGACCGTATTGTTGGCTAAACCACATTAGTTGGAGGCAACAGTGTTAGTGGGCAGATGTAGTTTGGGCATTTAGCAATGCTTTTCCTGTGGTTGGCTATGGTTATTTTTGACAACACTGTTGAGTATTAAGGATGCAAACATACGCCTATACACACACACACACACACACACACACACACACACACACGTGTGAACACTAAGCATTGATCTGTACCTTTTCACCCTTAAAGAGAATTGTGAATGAACCCTTAAGGCGTGTTTGTGTTGTAGAAACCTATACACAGCACTGCAGTGCAGACCTTGTTTAACGTTACTGTATCACCACCTGGGAGTGTAGCACTCTATATCTCCAGCATACACGAGTGGCGGTTATTCCTGCTGTAAACATACTCAGAAGGGAGAATCTTTGCATGTTTTGCCTCGCCAGTGTCGACTGCCATAAGCTTAGGACGTTCTACCGTACGCTTTGTTGCAGGAAAACAGATCGGTCGATTATGGAAGTGGAAGCTGCAGCGAAAGCCATTGGAGATCTCTATTGCTGCTCTCGGTCTTTCTCACTCTCGATCTTGCTCGCTCTTTGTCTGTGTGGGAGGAATGGAACCAGGCCTTGAGATGGTTTAGAGTTTTTTAAGTAAGTGATGATCTTGTTGACAAGCTGTCCTGGCGATCAAAGATATCTTGGCAACCACCGTGCGGGGTGTTGTTGGGGGTGGGCCCCCACAGACTTAGTCTTCGATTGTTCTGCCTCTGCTAGTCAAGAGTTGTAGGGCGATTGTTTGATAGAGGGGGGTGGGGTGGGGGTGGGGGTGGGGGTGCAAGAGTGATAAATGTTCTGCCAAAAGGAAGTGTAGGGAAAGAGGGGGATGAGCAAACCCCCCAGCCCCCATCTAGCCCGTGACAGTGAACAAAGCCCCCCTCAACATGGGACTACTTAAGATTCATGCAGAGAATGGGTGTTGCACAATGCGCGCAGACGGGCACACACACGGATCACATTTTTATCTGGTTTGCTGACAAGTAAACATTTGAACACTCTCTCACACGGAGGGTTATAAGGGGGCATTCCAGTACTCGCTTCAGTCCTCCTTCAGTGCGCCCAGATGGACGGTTTAGTTGTCCTGAGGAGGGTGATAAACAAAACAGAATCACAACATTACAATAAAACAGCAAAGTCCTCATGTAACACATTTACACAAAACAACTTTTAGGGTTGTTAGTTCTGGTCTCAGTAACGATGACTCTATACGTATTAATATTGTTTGAGAAGAAAACAAACAGGTTTCACGCCGCTTTAGCCTGAGCTTCTAGCGGATGTTCACTGTGGATGTGTGAGCCGGGATGTTTGAAAGTGACCCGAGTGTCAGTGCTGGGAGGACTGCTGATCCGACAGCCTATTGTACCAGTCCCCTCTCTCTGTCCTGGAGGGTTTCTAAAGCCAGATTGTGGCCTCTAATACTTGTAGACAGGGATTCCTTCTGTTGAAATCCAAGCCTGTGTAATCCGCTCCAGCGTACTGTTTTGTGTGCATGAGCTCTTTTTTTTTCTTCTTCCTCCCACTGTGTGCATTTGCACGCAGAGAGAACGTGTTTCCATGCGTGCACCTCTGGGCTGGATGCACAGGACTTTGACACAGTGTTCCTCTCCCTCGCACAGCACCTCTATGGAGAGGGTCTTTACTGTGGGCTGGGACGGGGCACCATCGGATCCCGCCATAAAACTAGGGCACAAAGGCTTAGGCGATTACCCCAAAATGTAAACAGAGCGACCCATTTCAGCGGCATGACAATACACAGATTTAGACTGTAGCAGGCTTGCCCTCTGTTGAGGCCAAATAAAAGAGGATAACCGCACCCAATAGCTGGCATCTGTTTGGTTCGTCCAGAGTCCAATTCCGGACTTTTCAATCTGCCCGCCTGGAGATATCAAGTGGAGTGCCCTGTAACTTTGAAATGCGGTATCAGCTGGGTAGCTCGCTCGCAGTGCTGCATTTTCAAACTTTCTTATTAGAAGGAGGGGAGAGAGAAAGGCCAGGATTTTGATGCACACCCAGCAGCTCTTCAGCCACCACCTCCGTACTCTCCTAGCTCCCTCCAGGCCTGTGGAGACAGACACATCACCGCTCTTCTCCTATTTCTCCTCCTGTTTTTCTGTCCTTTCTAACTCCTCTTTTTTTGCTCCCACTTTTATTTACTTACCTTTCCTCTCTTCCCCTCTCTCTCTCTCTCTCTTTCTTTCTTTCTCTCTCTCGCTCTCTCTCTCTTTTTTTCTTTCTCTCTCCCCCTCTCTCTCCCTTTAATATCATTGCACACCCTTATCTGCCCCTCTCTCTGTCCCTCCTTGTTTTCTGCTCTCCCTGGGTTCTATCCTGGCCTTGCCTGTCTGCCTCTCTCCCGCTCCCTCATCCAGCATGCTGACAGGCCTGTCCGAGGGTTGGGATGTTTATAGACGGCAGGGTGAGCATGACTGAGCAGATGAGAATGTGTGTGTGTGTGTGTGTGTGTGGGGGTGGGTGTGGGGGTGGGTGTGGGTGTGGGTGTGGGTGTATCCATGTCACACCGAGGGGAGTAAGGAGCCACAGCCCCATATAGATGCAGGCCAAGGCCCCTTCAACCTGTCGCTGTGAGAGGCCAAGAAACACCAGGGGGACTCACTAGGTAGACGGACAGCTGGTTCCGCTGGCCCAAAGCTGTTTCTTTACAGTACCGTACGCACATTTAAAAAGCTGTAGGCTTAAGTTAAAATGTAAATGTTTAGGGGATGTTAGTAAAAACAAGGACTTCCAAGCATCCGTCTGTAGTGAAATAGAAGGCATTTGCTTCATCACTGTCTTCATCCTTCATGGATGTTTGTTGAGCCCACATGCTTCAGGGTACGTTACATTACATTGATTGATCTCTTGATAATTGTCCCTAAAGTGTTGAGCCCTGGTCGTCGTTCGCTTCTCTCCAGAGGAACATCCACTTGATGTGGCGATGTGGCGCTCCAAAGGCCCACTTGGAAATCCGGTGTCACGGTGCAAACGAGTTGTATTGGCCCTCCTGTCAACGTGTTGACCACGTCCTCAAAGGCTCCGTCCATCCGGTCTGGCCCTCTTATTCACCGCCCATCATCAATTAAAGAGGCCCCTGACACCTCCACTTCCTCTCCACACAAACGCAAGCGTTCGCTAACAGAGGAACGTCGCGCCCCCGAGTGTCACCGGGGCGTGGCGCGGGGTCTTTGAGACGTGCCCGCACCCCTGTTCTGGATGGAGACGTTGTCTGTGAAAATCAGCTGTCATGGCAGCCTGTGAGAGACGGGGGAAGTCTAGTCAAAGTGCTTCCTCTGCATGTCGAAGGGGATGTGACCTTTGAACTGTGGCTCATCAATCTCTGGTGCCACTGTCATTTCCAGGCCGACGCGACACAACGCTATTGATGCTTTCCAAGCCGAGACCTGTCCCGAAAGGGGTGTGTGTGTATGCACACACACATAATGTGTGCGTTCAGATTGTGTTTGGTTCAGAGGGGACCAGGAAGTGGCTTTGGGTCTCTGAGTGAGAAGGGCAGGAGAGTGCATGGGAGTGTGTGGACCGTGGGGTACAACAGGGTGATAGAAGCAGGAAAGGGGGTTCCACAGGGAGTCATGGCCTCCAGATCCTCTTTGTTTTGACTGTCTGCAAGAAGCAACAGGCTCCCACCATCGGATAAACCTCTTGACCCTCATCTAAATAGACTATATATAGTCAACCACATGCAGTGCCCTTAAACGTGATCTGCTGCCATCTGGCACGACCGTGTCCCAAAATATACCACGCAGTACAACACAATACTCATTGATTACCACTGTGGTAAAATAGCGAGTACAGTATGCGGCAGCCATTGATCTCAAATGAAACTTACACTACACTAAGCTAGTTTTAAATGTTTATGTTGATATATTTTTTTGCCTGATTTGAGATTATTGTTCTTTGTTGCATTGTACCACTGGCTCTTCTGTATCCCATGCCAATTAGTTCAGTTAGTTAGTATGGTTGTATTTGGGTGACCTGTTTTTGATTGTCTGGAAGACCCCTCCTTTTCCCCAGATAACAATCTCTGTTGCTTTGCTCAGGGCTTACCGAAACCGGAGGCTTACTATGTTAAGTTTTCTACTTTATCCACTCCATCAAATAAGAGGCTAGAGGTTGTTAGCTTTATCTGCAGATGTATTATGTATTCTCTCTTCATTTTGCTGAACCTGAATAATGTTTGAGTTCATGTGACGGTCGGGTAGTTTTTCCACATCCTGGTTAATTTTTAAACTTCATCACTCTCTACATTAGAGCACACAGGGTTCTTCTTTTTTTTTTTAAAGGGCATTGAAGAAGGTGAAGAGGCCATGCGATGTTGAAACGGAGGGAGTGGGCTCTGGAGACTGGTGGTTAACAGGTCCAGTCTCCCTGTGCAGCCAGGGGGAAACACATGCGGTCTTCGGGGGGTTTGAAGGCTATTCATTTAGCAGAGTGAGGTAGAAGGGAAAGGGCAGTGAATGGTAGGAGGGCCATCTGTCACCGTAGCACCCCGAAGATTGTTCTCTTTGCTCCTCCCTCCCTCTCCCTCCCTCCCTGACTCCCTGCCTCCCTGCCTCCCTAGCTCTCTCTGTTACTGCCAATCACAGTTCAGATGGTGTATTACTTAAGATGTTCGTGGGGAAATTAACGATAACAGCACGTGATTGATGCCTGGGAAAAAAAGGCTGGATGTCATAATTAACTACTGCAACTTGGCAAGAGTGTTCAAATTGCCTGAAAACAAATGGCACCCTTTTCTGCAAGTGGCAGATTCAGTTTTCAATTAAGTTATTCCTATAACTGAGTCAAACCATTGCTTATCACTTTGCACTTGGATTCCAGGTGTTTGGCCTGGTGGAAACTAACACATTTCCCCTGATGCTAAGTAACCTTACCTTACCTTTCGGACTACTGGGAGCTATGTGCTTTTGCTGTTGACTGCATTGGGGTTGTTTGGAAAGAACTGGATCCTCGCTGTGAATGTTTTAATCTTATCTCCATGTTTGCAAATTGTGCAAGCTGTTCTCCTGACCGAGAGTCAATTATGTAAATTGTAAAAGGTCGATGCACGATGTCCACGTTCTCTACAGGGACCAGCTCACACAGAAGGCTTCCACAATAATTCAGGCAGTATTGAATAGAGCGTCTTCAGCCTGTCCACTGGACAAAGCCTTACAGCTGGAGGATCCTCCGATGGAGGTGCAGCCTGATTGACAGCCTCCTGGGGCTGCAGACAGGGTGGAACACCTTATTAGCCAGGGAAAGCAGCGCTGTGGACACCCCGCTTTATAGCTGCTCTTTATTCCACGGGAGAAATTGAATACAATGAAACTAAGACAGAGTGACAGAGACGGTGGGATCCGAGAATTTAGACAAAGTAGGATTTAGACAAAGTAGGATTCACTCAAAAATTGGGTTGGAAGCCTAGATGCTTTTAAGAGGGGGCCCGGCTTTCGTGATCTACACGCATGGGATCAATGATTCAGTCCTCCCCGTGGTGTCTTGACGATCTGAATGGTGACAGCTAACCCCAAAGCCCGGGCCTGTTAGGCTGGTTGTCACTCCTCACAGACCTTTCTTTTCGGCTGGCCAACGACCTTGGTTATGTGAAAGGTCGTCAGAACAAGGGGGCTTTCTGTCTGAAGGCTGTGGGAGTTCGCTCGCTGATTAGATAGCATCCTGGTCGTACCTTGGCTTCTGTGCGATGGCGTGCATGTGTTTGTCTGTAGGCGACTGGGGCTTTTTGCATGTCGGTACACTATGTTTTTGCATTGCAATGTGTCACGGTGCTGTACGTGCCGAGGTGAGAGCAGATGCACCTGTCCATCAATTTTGTGTGCCAGTTCCAGATGCTGTCTCTCACACTCACACTCTCACGTGCACACTTCAGGTGTCACCCTGTCCTAACCATGTCTCTGATGTGTCTCTCTTCCCCCCCCCCCCCCCTCCACTCCTAGCGTGAGGATTTTATAATTCTCCCCTTCTGAGGAAGAGCGTCTCATCTCGTAGAGGAGGAACAGGTCAGAACTCAACTTTCTCCCTACTCTCCTGCCAACCCACCTACCTATCTACTGCCAGAAAATGGCTCTCCCTGCTGTTCTGCCTGCCTGCTCGCCCGCCCCTCGGCCCCTGGGCTTGCATGCCAGGACACAAATGTTGCATGCTTCTCCCTCCGCCCTACAGCCCCCTCAAAGCCCACTTCTTTTATTAAGTTCTGCATGACAACACCTGGGTGCTTTTTTATTTTTTTTCCATTTTCCCTCTATGTACTTTGGTTCCCCAAAATTCCAATCCTTGTTTTTGTTTCGACCGAGTGATATGTTTCTCTCCCTAACCCCCCCCCCCCTCGATCTGTTGATTAAATGATGAGTTTGCCTTCCCTTCCTGGGTGCTGTGCTGCTTTGTGTTTCCCTGGGAGGAGTGTGACTCCGTACGTGGCCCTAACCTGCCCTTTTTGTCCTTTTCTGTTGCTGCTTCTGCAGGCCTTGTTCCCCTTCCTTGCTTTGGGCATTACACTTGGCACCTGTTGATTTTCCCAAGTGAATTGTCTTCCTTTGGTTTATATAATCGCAAATATGAAATTGGATGGTCCATGTGTGCTATTGTTTCTAATGTTCATTTTTTCTAACATATTCGATAACTACTTCAGATGTCAAAACTTTTCATAAAATATAATGCATTTTGAAGATGTTGATTTTGACATTGTTCGGCTGCCACAAGTGACAAATGAAAGCCTGTCAAAAAGTATCCAATCCACCCCCTCTCTATACATTGAATTGTCACCCTATACACCATTGATTGGCACTTAGAATCAGAGGAATGCCATTGTGCCGTTTGTCCTCCTGTGTCCCGTGGTGAAATCAGGGTTTCCCCCCTGTGTGTGCCAAGTTCAAGAGGACACACTGCAAGTGCTTTGGCTGCTGCTTGGGGATGGGCTGAGAGCTTTCACACAGCACTCCAAAGGACGGTTTTGTCTCTGCTGGAAAAAAAAGTCACAACCATGAAATCAGTGGCCGCCCATGGATAGCTTACTGGAAGAAAAGGAAAACAGTGGGAAAAAGAGCATCCTGTCCTAAAATGCTGGCAGGGTCCAGTGGAACACTGTGTGAGTGCAGGTTTTTACTGCAGCGCCTCAGCCTTTTTTGACTGCTCTATTTCCGTGTAAAGACAGTGTAATTAACTGATCATTAACAATGTATATGAAGGTATTCACAAGGACGCAAAAGGATTTAACAAGGCAATAGCAACACATAAAAAGATCCACGAGGAATTTCGGAAAACAATTTGACCCAGGCTTGTAGCTCTCTCAGGCTTGGAGGCACCTGTTCCTAGCTATCAGTAGCCTGTTAACCATTAGAACTATTCCCTCTTCACCACAAAGACCGCAAGTCCCACAAGGCCTTTAGGCAGGCCTCTACGTGCTTTCACGGCTTCCCAAAATAGGCAGTGTAC
The DNA here is from genome assembly GCA_026901105.3 of Galaxias olidus. Lineage (NCBI taxonomy): Eukaryota > Metazoa > Chordata > Actinopteri > Galaxiiformes > Galaxiidae > Galaxias > Galaxias olidus. The sequence goes on from JAPMUY010001217.1 coordinate 35,488, forward strand.
GCCCCCCCAGCCCCTAAACCCCAGAGCTGTGGCTAGCTAGTATATCACACCAGCCTCAAGGTAACGGACCATCCTCCCATTTATAAAAGGTTTACAACTGCTACTGGTCATAGATGGAAGTCGACGTTAAATGCCACGCTTCGGAATGACAACACATCATTAGAACATTATGCTAACTGCAAATGTTGAAGATGCTTTCGTATTAACGGTGCTTTGTAAAACCTAGAAAGAGAGTGGAATGCCAACGCCAAAGAAAGAGAACTGCCCACACGTAGCTTTGTTATGAGAATGACTTATGCTAAGTTTCAGTAATTGTGTGAAGGTGCATGTGGCTGAGGTAGTTATAGTTCTTCACTAGTCACCGACATCCGAGTGTTATTTGTAGGCTCACTGAGAGAAACAAGCTTACACCCTCTATTTCTTCAGCTATGAAAAGGTCATCTAAGTTTACCCTCTGCACGTTTTGTTTGCCCTGGCTGAGGGCAAAGGTGGACATGAATAGTCAGTAGGGCTGTAGGGGACTGGGGCAGACGAGAAATTACAACACAGCAGAATGCGTAGCTGCAACCATAAAGAGAATAGAAAGGGATGAGAGGGTTCTCTGATGGCATACGGAAACTGTTCTACTTGTCACGGTTCTAGGACTCGTAAGAGAATATAGCATGACCTGTGAAGGGCGTGTTGTTTCGAGGGCTCTCCGCCGAGTCCTAAATATACCCTTTACTGGAGCTGACCCCTCATTTGCCTTTGCTGTGGTCACTTTAGGTTGACTTGCTAGCTCAGCAGGGGCCCCCGAGCCTACTAATTATATAGGCGGACTTCCATTTTATAACCTCCTCTGTAGTGTTGCCTTAACACTACTTCCTTCTCCTATCCCCTGGTTAAGCCATTTATTTTTAACTAACGCATTATGTAGGACACCATATTTTCGTCCAAGGCTTAAATTACAGTACAAAAATGTTTTTGATTTATGAAATTATAAACGTTCTGCCTGCATTTAAACGTATCTTTAGCTGTTTCCACTTGCATATGAAGATGTACCTTTAATTGCTGATGTCAATAACATTTAAATACTACTAAAAATAAGAGTTTGTTTCATCTTGTCAGTTCTGTTGTTAGTCAATTGAAGTGTTTCCTAGAGGAAGTATAGTATATGACACGGCTGTCAGGCTGGCTGTGTGTGATAGAAATAAGGCTTTACTGTAGGTTACAGTAAGCACATGCTATTATAGATGGCCCTGACACATGACCTCTGAATTTGGATAACTCTGCTGACATGTGACTGGAAGAGTGACATCTGTCTTAAGGGGATTTTAAGTCGTTCTTGTATTTTGGCCTCGTCCATGGGATTCCACCCGCCCACGCCACTTCTCAACATGATGTCATGTCAGTAGAGCCGTCACATCGTTGTCCAAACCCGCGGCTTCCAATTTCGTCTGCTTTTAACACTGAAGTCGGACATCTGCACTGCCATCGCAGCTCTGATGCGGTCACAGTTTGGTATTTCAACAAGGACTCGCTCACACACGCGCTTCAACAAACCAACACGCACACACCAATTGGTTTTCCAACACCAAAACCAACACACACGTGCGCGCAGACAGTAGCCTGACCAAAGCCTTCTCCCAAATACCGCAGATGTCCCTGTGTGTGTGTGTGTGTGTGTGTGTGTGTGTGAGTGAGTGAGTGAGAGAGAGAGAGAGAGAGAGAGAGAGAGAGATTCCTATGAAGTCCCAAATAGCTCCAGATGTCAAAGCAGCGGGACACGTGTTTGACGAGTCCGTCTCTGTGTGGAAACATCTGGTGTTCCGCTAGAGTCCAGCCCCAGTAATCACATCCACGAGGGACATTGTCTTTAATCCCCTCAGGATCTTAAAGCCCACTATGTCCAGGTGGAGTCACTGTTTTCTGTCAAGTACTAGAATGTGGTCACGAGCTGTATACTATTTTAACCTATCAACAATTTGTCTTGTAGCAGAGAGGTTTGAACAGATACTTGAGAAATGCAAAGTGTCCTCTAAGTTTATAGGGAAACATGTTAGTCTGCCTCAGGAAAGCATCCATCGAGCAACCATAAGCTGAGCCGAGGAGACACAGGGAGAGAGTGAATGGTGCCCTGGAACAGTGTGACTCAATGACAAAATAGGGCCTGACTCACATAGGATGTGGAGTTTGTGTGTGTGTGTGTGTGTGTGTGTTTATCAATGTGGGTGTTTGTGTGTGTGTTTGAGGAAAAAATAGGTAGGTTAACATAAAGAGTGTCACGGATTTGTTATAGTTCAGGACCATCAAGTTGGAAAGGATTGAGGCCAAGTGTTAGCTGGCAGGATGCCATCCAGGGGGGAAAAGAGGAGCATCTCTATCAATAATCAATGAGTTCAATCACTGTGGGCCAACACGATGACAACAGATGGCGAGATTAGAGAGTGGAGAGTTTGGCAGGGAATAAATATATGCACAGCAAGCTCCCTTCTAAGCTCTCTCTCTCTCTCTCTCTCTCTCTCTCTCTCTCTCTCTGTCTCTCTCTCTCTCTCTCTCTCTCGCCCTCGCGCTCTCTGTGTCGCTCTCTCTCTCTCTCTCTCTCTCTCAACCTTTGTTTCTCGCTCGTTCACATGCACTTTCAATTACTCATTCCCTTTTTTATCTGTCTTGTCCACTCTCTTCCCATCACCCCCCCCCCCCTTCTCCTCCTCTCTCTCTCTCCCTCCTTTCTTTCGCTAACTCCCATCCACTCTCTCACCCAACGTTCTTGGCAGCCTGCCAGAATATTTGCCCTGTTAGTTGAGTGGTGCTGGGAGCCCCTCAGGCCCAGAGCAGGTGTCAACCTCCCTGCCCGCCGAAAGGAGCTGGCGGGGGCACACAAAGAGCTCAAAAGACACATGCCAGCATGGATTCCGTCTTGAATATCACTCTGGCCAGCATGGGGACCCTTCTAAATCTCCCCGCGCCCTCGGAGCGGTCGCCCACTGAAGTTAGCCTTTTGTGAGGCTACTGTAACGCAGAGACTTACCATGTGCTTGGCGGCTGGTGTCGGGGCTTTGAGAAGGCCCGGCTCACTAGGGGGTTTAGTGTTTCAGTAGATTAATGGAGAAAGGTTAGCAGTGTAGTCATTGTGGTCAGGGTCTGCTTTGAAGCTTTGCATTTTCAAAAGGCCGAAAGTCAAAGTGTGTAGACTTGTGTGGTCACAAATGTTACTGGCGCTAAACGATTTTTTATATATTCTTATATGCCCTTGTAAGTAAATTTTTTTTTCATGTCTTTCCCTCTTTGTATCATTACTGTCCAGAACGTTGACTTATTTTGATACAAACCCACTCAGTGGATCATCCGTTGATAATACCGGCTCTGTGATCCTCTGGATCCCCTGGACTGGAGATCTCTGGGAACTTGGCTCTGCTGTCCACTAATCTGGCCTGGTATGCATGACATGGCTGGGAACGAACTAAGTGAAAGGGTATCACACTCTCACTATCTCTAGTTTTTTTTTATTCCCCCCTTCTCTATCGTCCCACTCTCCGTTTCTCCTACTCTCTGGGACGCTCATTGTTCTGTCACTGTGTGATGATGCGTACGGGGTGGGACAGAGAATGGAGGTTACCCTCGTCCTCCTGTGAACAATGGGACCTTTGTGCCTCTGACCCCCTTTAGGGAAGTGGAGTCCTTGGCCTTCGCTGTACCGCAATGTGGATCAGCGCCGCGTTTGGAGGGCCAGACAAACAGCGGCCGGCCCTGTCCTCTCCTAGTATCCAGGGTGTCACCGCCACGGCAACCGTGTGGGAGGGTTACTACGGCTGGAACTCCCCCAAGGCCATCCGATCTCATTTACAGCTGATCAATAGTCAATCAGACTTTGGAGCGCTAGTGTTTCTGTCTCTGGATTGATTACCTATGGGGTTGGGCTGTATGATATATTACCCCCCACGGGGAACTCTAATTACTAACCTATATTCTCACTGGGCTGACAAGGGTGGTGCCAGTAGGTTCTGATTTCGGGGGTTGCCTTTTATCCAGCGTTCCTATGTTCTCTCGTGACGGCTGGAATGAATCGAGAGGTGAAGTGAGGAACTCATGCTGTGAAATGACGACAGCCGCAGATCATTTCTCTCCTGGTCTTTGTTTCGTTCCTGGTCTTTTGATGGAATAACATTGATACTTTTTTTTTAATCTATACTTAAACCTCTAACAATACATTTAATTTCACCTCCTGAAAAGAACACCTGTGCGGATGTGAAAGCCCAGCCCAGTCCGGTAGTTAAGGCAACCTTGTTTTCCTTTTTGTTTCTTGACCTCATTGTGCCCTCACTCTGATAAAAGGTTGCTAATCTCAATCCCCATTTTAAACGAAATCTGATAACCATGTGTTGTGCGTCATGTGAGATGCTGTGCCCACCAATTCCGTAATGGTGCACCATGACAGGCTGCTGGTAGGCAGCTAGTTTGGTAGTTCCACACCTCGGCCGCCATGTCTCAAGAACCAGTAGAACAGGCTAGAGTGACAGGTCACTTTCCATTTGTCACTTTGCTGCTTGATGCTTCTCAGCAGTGGTGAGGCTTAAATAGCACAGTGAATGTGTCTATAGCATGTGAACAGGAACACGTGTACATACCAACGTATTTCTCTGTATATTTCCTTTTTTTCTCTTTTATTTCTCTCTCTCTCTTGTTATCTCTGTCTCTCAACCATTTTCCACGAAACTCATTAAAAAGGGTCATTCTACATTAATTGCTGATCAAGGGGACTTGAGACTACTAATGTGAAGTGAACAGGCAGGGTCCAGGTCAGAGAATGCCCTAATGACAGCCAGGCCTCCCCTACATTCCCAGCGCTGCTCTTTCCACATGATTTCCTGGAGAGAAAGGAATATCTTGAGGGTTGGAGATTGAATTATGGCGGAGAATAGTTTTTTTTGGGAGGTTAATTGGTTTCTGTCTGTTTATGACGTTTATTTATTTTTTCGCACAGTAAAAACAAAACAGAAACACAAAATAATTATAAAGAATATATATATATATATATATATATATATATATAGTAAAAACAAAACTGAAACACAAAATAATTATAAAGTATATATATATATATATATATATATATATATATATATATATATATATATATATATATATATATATATATATATATACAGGTGATTAAGAAACCAGGTGGGCTTCTAACAAATACCTCACCCCCAAAAAGTAATTATCAGACAGAATACTGTTAGGCCTAGTTCAAACCATTTAGACATCTGCTAAGTAAAAAGCCAGCTACCAGTCTCCTTTTCATTTTCTGAAATAGTTCAGTCGACCGTTGTCACATTCGACCTTGCTGACCAAGGCTCACACACAAGGAGAGAAAAACTGGAAGTGTTACAACATGGTTTTAAATAAGGATCGAGGAGTAAGGAGATTTAGAGATTTGTTTTTTATATTTCCGTTAAGCTTATTGTGCTCACACTTTTTCAGCGGATTGACCCAGTTCAACTTAACAAACATTTGGTTGTTAAGACATAGTTTGTAAACTTTTTTGTATGCGAATCTCCTTTTAAAATAATAGAGAAATAGTAACAAACACTGTATAATAACTTTCCTTAATAAGCAGTTATTAGATCATCAATAAACTAGATTCTTATTATTAGTAAATGTGTGATAATTATCGGTAAACCATTTCTAAAAGATTAATAACTTATTTTGTTTAGGTTTTTGGATTGAGAACTTTGCATTGCCATGAAGTGCACATTCTTGGTTGGTTCACTGGCTTTCCCTGTTACTCTGCGATGATTATTTGCCTAATCAGATGATAATGATCAGCTTCCAATTCATAAGTTACTAATGCCTAAATACAGTAACTCGTGTTTTAGAAATAATTTATAAATCATGATCACACATTGGCTAATAATGAGATAATAGTTTAGTGATGGTCTAATAACTGCTTATTGCTGAAAGTTATTACAAAGTGTTACCCAAATTCCATCCTTTTATACATTATGTCACTTCTACACACAGTATGTGTCTGAGGTCATCATTATCCGATTGATTCTGCTTATCGTGTAAGTAGAATGGTTAAAAACTGAAATGAATATACTTTTCAACCTCCACTAGGTCATTAATAAGTGAACTGTTCATATTTTAATTCCTTAATCAAATATTATGTCATCACTACTAATAGATAACAATTCTTAAATCGGTTTAAGTCTCACTGTATATAATACAAGCCAACTTTGGACTGATATTGTTTTCCTGCTTCCTGGTTATGGCCTATGGTAGATTTGTTAGTGACTGCATACAGAGAGAGAGAGAGAGAGCATCCTAATGGCTTCCTTATCTAGCCCATGCCTTATTGGCTGTGTCAGAAGAGGTCTGTTAATGGCCCGGGGAACCTAATGCTGAGGAAATTGGTGAATGGAAAACAACACTGGCAGCAGATAAGCGGTGGTCATCTGTTAGGGCTACCGGGAAGCCTGTCATCATCAAAGTGCAGACACAACCATAGGCTTGAGCAAACTCGGTCTCGCTTGTCCACTCACTAAACCCTGTAGGCAGACGCACAACACAGAACACACACAATAAACACATACACTTTCCATTTTGTCTGATCAACCCCCCACATACTTGGAAGTGCAGAATGAATGGGGGCAATTGTCTAATGAACGTCCTGGATCTAATTTCATTATTTCTCTACTGTTTTATAGTTCTGTTTTTGGTTTTTAGGAGTGTTTTTAAACTGCCTATAGGTATGCTTGTAATCTCCCGGTTTACATATGCTCAGTATGTCCTACTTTTTTTATTTTAGGAAAGGTTTGTTCTATTATTTAGGAAATGGTTTTTCCATTTCCATCTTGGTTATTGGTAGACCTCTTGACCAAGAACCTGTAAAATTACCTCAAATTGGAAACATGCCTTAGAAACCAGCTTTTTAAATCATGAATCAACCTATCCTTCAAAAGGATTTTTTTATGTCTCACTTTGAAAATGTATGAGCATGGAATTCGATTATTCTTAATAATGACAAACAAGCACAGCATGAATCGCATGCATGCATCAATGCACACACAAAACAATCCACACATGTACACATGAAAAGGTGTTTGCAATGTTTGTTTACTGTGAACCTGTGTGATATTTGTACTCGCGTGTGAGCTTTGAGAGTCCATAGCCAAAGCTCAATCCACAGAAGTATTTTTTTAAAGCTCATTTTCTTTAGCCTATTAGCTGTTAATATCCATTCTAGCCAATCACATAGGCATTATCCTTGCATATGATTTAACACCAGAAAGGTTTGTAACATACACAATAATTAATTAATTGCTTATTTGTGATTATTAAAGGAATCTAATACTGCATGTGCCTGACTGATGTTTCAGCAGCCGTTGTAAGAGGAAATGTGGTTTTGTGAGGGGGAAGTGGGTCTCTGAACTGTCTCTGCTGGCATTAATAGTCTGCCTGTCTGTCTCTACAAAGTTCTTTCTGCCTGTGTGAAGCTCAGCGTCCTTTGTTTTCTATCACATCATTTTTGTAGCTAACAGACATTCAGATTAAAATCTTGGGGTGTATCTTTCAGAGGCAACTTCACGGTTCCGAAACTACCAGAAGCCAACATGGCGTTTGGGGTTCTGGGCGTGTTCCTGGGTCTGCTGCTGGAGGTCTCCACTCACGGCCCCTCCAGTGTTCCCCGGACCTCCTGGAAGCATGAAGGTAAAATACTAGGATTGGGATACAGAATTTATGTTAAACAATTCTAAGTTACTGCGTAATTCCAACGAGGAGCGTTAAACATTCTTTGAAAGTTTACCACAATTATTTCTGGAAGGAAATGTTTTTAGATTTGGCCTCTTATTGAAACACTCTTCCCCTGAGAGTGAAGGGAAGATAACATGTTGTAAATGTATTCACTTAATAATGTTTTTCAAAACAATGAACAGACACTCATCTAATCAGGCATCATTGGGCCTGCAGTGCGTAATGTGCACAGTCAAGGCAAAACCATCTCACACTAGAGGTTTGAAACTATTAGTAACTATGTTTCTTTGCCCAAACAAATTTTTTTATTGATTTTTTTTAAACTGTTTCAGCCTCTGTAGTGAGGCTAAAGTTAAATGTTTCACCATGGTTAGAGCAAGTCATATTTAATGCCTGTGTTTACCAATTAGTGGACTCTGGTCTAGCCCTGGACCCCCAGAGGAACCTATACGACATGCTAAGAGTTTCTCATAAATAACAGCTAGCTTATTAACATTCAGGTTTATACATTTTTTGGTTCCATTTTAGCCATGTTCTGTAATAAGTTGATTGACACCATTTAATTTTAAGGATAATTTTATTTAGAAGTATTACTTTGACTCAAAAGAAACAGCCAGAAAATATGAACAGTTAAAAGAGAAATTATTTAACTGTTTTCTAAAAGAACGGTGCTCTTAGCTGTAGCATAATTTATAAACAAACATCAATATCTAATATGCATTTCATCGGATAATGCTAATTAAAAGTTTGCACTAAACCAATCCTTCAAGTTCAATTGTCGTTCAATCGCTTAAAATCTTAACCACCCATACCGCTGGACGGTTGGACGACTGGACGTCCTGGAATTATAATTGAAGACCGCTGTTATGTGCTGTTGTAACCTCGTGGGATGTCTTACTACTGCAGTGCATCTGTACAACTCGTTACAGACCAGGGTGAAACGTCAACGGATTTTCTTCTCCTCCTCAGACGTCCCGCTGATGGAGTTTTCTGAGCCGGGGATATTTAACTACTCCACCTTGTTGCTAAGTGAGGAGAATGATGCGCTTTACGTTGGCGCCAGGGAGGCCATATTTTCGCTCAGCAAGAAGAACGTAACCATTAGGAACAACAAGGTCAGTGTGTGGAAAATTCAGACACACAAACTTTAAGGAGTGCACCAGTTTTTTATTTATTTTTTACTTTTTTTTGTATTTTTTTTTTTACATGTGCCCCTCACAAGTCTGCTTGATTAGTGTCTATCCCTTAGAACCGTTCCTGCATTCTTTGTGCCATAATGAGCTCTTTCGTAGCTTTCAATAGTATTCTGCTATTATAATTTTAACTACTTTTAAGTAATTACTGACTCTGGCAAGATGGGGTGGGTTGAGGGTTTTTAGATAAGGATTAGCATGCAAACATCTCATCCCTCACCAAGGTTTGAAGGAAGAGACATGATCTTTTAGGGGGTGGGGGAGTGGACAAAACTTAAGCCATGTTTGGATTTGGGGTTAAAGTATGTTACATGTTACATTTTCCTCTGCAGGTTCAGTGGACAGTTCAGGAAACTCCTATGAGTATGTGTATGCAGAAAGGAAAATCTAAAGAGGTATGCAAAACAAGACCTGAACATCTTCTGTGTTCGTTTAGAAGAACGATCAAGAACATTCTCCAGTTTATTGTATTTAAAATTTACAACCAAACCATAACGGCAAATTCTTTTTCAAACCTGTTTTATAGACGGACTGTCTAAATTACATAAGGGTCCTCCAAGTGATGGACAATGACCGTCTGTATGTGTGTGGGACACATGCCTTTCAACCGCTATGTGACTACCTGGTAAGTGACTGGTTGTCTGGGCCAGCTGGGCCAGTGGACACCTGTCCACATGGCCATGTAAACCTGTGTAGTGGATCAGTGCAGTCATGTTTGGATTGTCCTTTCAGTCCCTGGATGATTTCAGTCTGGCGGGGCGAGCCGAGGACGGGAGGGGCAAGTGCTCCTTTGACCCCTCCCAGAGTTTCACCACTGTTATGGTTGGTAAGTGGGCCCAGTAGAACTAGGACAACCCCGAAACAAACACTTAACAAGCTGTTCTTACATGAGTAATGAATGTTTCTGATTCACTGTGAGGCCGATGGCGATTGATAACTCCTAATGCATTAGCAACGCAAGGGTTGCATTTTAGTTGATCCTATTGCTCTCCCGCTTTTGACTAAGTCAGATGTCATATGAATTGTATTTCCATTAGCTCACACTCAATTCACACAACGGCTTCTGCTTTGAGTTTGGTCCTGTGAAATACTATCTAAATACAGATTATGGTATTTTAAAAAAAGCATATAAATATATAAGCCGGTTTACTGCTTATAATAGACAGCAGATATTAGTATTAAGTTGTTATGGGTTTCTGATTTGCTGTTTTTGATTTCAGATGGAGATTTGTATTCAGGGACGGCATATAACTTCCTAGGAAGCGAACCAATCATCTCGAGGTACTCTCAATCGCAGAGTCTCCTGAGAACAGAATATTCTACCTCCTGGCTCAATGGTGAGACAGGGAAACCCAAGCGTTTTAACAAGGTTTTACGTTCATGTGTGAAATGTTACCGTTGTCTGGAGACATTTGAATTGGTTTACATGTGACAGAGGCGCCTGAGGCCAATGGTATACAAAATGGTCCCCCTTCATAAATCACATTAGACTGCTATGCCACCAAATAACCTTTTATGTCCCAACTTCTTTAACTGATGGTATTCGTCAACCTTTCCTCTTTGTCTGTGTAGAGCCCAGTTTTGTTTTCGCCGACGTGATCAGGGAAGGGAACAGTGCAGACGGTGAAGATGACAAGATCTACTATTTCTTCACCGAGGTGTCCGTGGAGTACGAGTTCTTTGGCAAGCTGCTCATCCCCAGAGTGGCGCGCGTCTGTAAGGTGAGCACAGCCTGAACGCCATCTGCTCCGCCACAGACTCACGCTCTCTTTCTCTCTCTCTATCTCTCTCTCTTTCTTTCTGTATTTAACTCTGTGTGTTTCACTGGATTAGGTATTTAGTATTCAAAATGTTTCACTTCTCTATTTGTTGCCATTTCATCTGAATCTTCTCTTTCTAAAAGCAAAATGTTCCCTTTGGTCTTAGGTGTATAATGATAGTTGTTATATATTATATAATAATGTTTCTGTGTTCTCAATCTGGTGGACAGGGTAGGTGAATACAATTAAAGTGGCTCCTTTCGGTTCATAAACCTGTCCCATGGATTGAAGGCTGTGTTCTATTATTAAGCACCAATATTCCACAGGGTGACCTGGGGGGACAGAGGACTCTGCAGAAGAAATGGACGTCTTTCCTAAAGGCCAAACTGGTGTGCTCTATGCCCGAGCTCAATTTTGTCTTTAATGTGGTCCACGATGTCTTCATCCTCAAGACCCCTGACTGGAGAGAAACGGTCATCTATGGGGTCTTCACATCCCAGTGGTGAGTGGATGTTTCGTTTTGTTGAACTTTGACTTTTAAAAAAAGAAAAAAAGGGGAAAAAAAGATGGGAGTCGTTTACACTTTAACAATATTAAGACATAAAAATGTTGGGGAAATATTGTTGAGACAGGAGTGGTATAGAGAGTTAAAACATAATGCAATGAATTACAGTGGTCGGTGGGAACAGAACAAATGGTTCAGAATGAATAAGTCCGTTGCCAGTTGGGGACCATTGTGCCACCTTTAGCAACCCACTATAGTGAAAACAGATGAGGACGATAGTAGTCCTATGGACATTGTTTTTCAAAAAGCAGACTGTAGCTTTGTCATCTATGTGTGAAAATGTGTACTTATTTTGGCAAAACACTTGCTCTCTCACTTGTTTGACCAAACCACATCAAGGGGGAAATTATTCCGACATGCTACATGTTTTTTTGAACACTGATTATGGATTGGAATATTATTCAAATGCAAATACAAAGGTTTTGCTTTGAAGGAGACGATGTTTTTATGTTTACGAATCTTATGTATCGGTTTATATTTATTGTAGTATCACTCACATTAGCCACAGTCTGTTTTAAAACAACAACATTCTGATCATCCCACATTCCCTCACTCCTTCCAGACTAAAGTGCATGGGCACAAAGCATCAATGCTTTTTCAAGTACATGCACATAGATACGCCTATCCAGAAAATGTCACATATTGTGGTCATAGATTATTTAGCAATATTCCTAAAATACAATACTTACAATATAAAATAAATTTTTGGATAATATTTGTGTGTATGAGTGTACTTAATATGTACAGACATATTGCAAACTAACGCCATGAAAAATAACTTACTCAAATTCTGCATCGTACTATTATTTTACCAATACGTTTTAAAATGATGCGAAACCTGCCCCTCTCTCTCTCTCACGGCTTGTCTCCACAGGGGCAATGTGGGTCTGTCGGCCGTGTGCGCCTACAACATGACCTCTGTGGAGGCGGTCTTCTCTCGGGGGAAGTACATGCAGAAGGCCACGGTGGAACAGTCTCACACCAAGTGGGTGCGCTACAACGGCATCCCTCCTACGCCACGCCCCGGAGCGGTAAGGCTCACCACGTGGACTGTTCTGTTTCTACAACTGAATGGGACATGGCATTATTCACTCCTAATAATAAAATCTATGCTCTCATCATACTTTAAAAACAACACTGCCTTAAGATGACTTGATGACATTACTGAGAGTCAACCTATACATTGAGGCTGATTTGACAGTTTGAAGACTGAACATTTTTGAGACAGGCCGTGTGTCCATGATGATATAAACGTGTATTCATCTTTGCCATTCCTCTGTGCCATTCCAGTGCATCAACAACCAGAACCGTCAGCAGAACATGAACACTTCCCTCCACCTGCCAGACAAGACCCTGCAGTTTGTCAAAGACCACCCCCTGCTGGAAGACCCAGTGCTGCCCATTGGCAACGGGCCCCGCCTCATCACCAAGGATACCAACTACACCCAGATAGCAGTGGAGCGGGTCCGTGCCCTCGACGGCAACGTCTACGACGTCATCTTCACAGGGACAGGTGGGTTTCCTTCTAGCATTACCACAACCCGTTTGGTGACCTTTTGCAGGCAAGCAACCAAGATGAAGAAGCTACCCTTTGATGGCGTTACAGTGACCTTGACTCAATACTCCCTCCCCCCCCCCCCCCCATTCTTCAGATAAAGGTGTCTTACACAAGTCAGTGGTGTATGGGGAGGAGGTCCACACTGTTGAGGAGGTCCAGCTCCTTAAGAACTCTGAGTCCATCAAGACGTTACTGCTCTCGTCACAAGAGGTGAGTAGTGCGAGGTGATGAATGGCATTTAGTTGGACTACCATTTTCCTCCCAATAACTGTTTGTCTTATGCCCCATTATTTGTTTGTACTGGAATCCTTTTAGATTGTTTTTTTAAATGACTATAAAATGAACACATATCGTATTTGCTGTTGAGAAATACACGTTCCCCTGAGAGTGACATGAACTTTAGTTATGAACACATGTGGGTGAGACAGAGGCTTATCTTCCCCAGCGTGGAGTAACTACACTCATGACATGACCGCCGCCAATTCAATATAAGCAATTTGAACCGTGACCAGATATGCAATGGCACGACAAACCAATTGTGAATCGTGACAACCTTTCACGGTTCTACAAAGTCGTGACTCCTCTACCTATACCGTGACAGAATCATTTCCCCAAGTACTTCTCTCTTTGGGTCTGTTGTTCTACTTTCCTCTGAAGAAGGAGGAAGTTTTTTTCCGACCAAGGAGACAGCAAGTCTGCAGAAAAATAAAACCACATGTTCCCCTAGAGGAATTATCAATCTAAGTATTGTTTTCCCTCACCCTGGCGTGCGTGTGCATGTGTTTATCGGAAGTCTAGAATGCCAAGCATTTTGATCGACAGCCAAGCTAATCAAATGTGCTAACTGCGTCACGCGTGCATTTGTTTGTCCGTGTAGGTTGTGCAACCACCTGTGTGCGACTTGTGGATGAGTGTGGTTATTTATCAACAACTCTGGTTAATGGCTGTCGCGTGTTTTTCAGACGAGATCCCTGTACGCAGGCTCCGACTCTGGCGTCGTACAGTCTCCCACTGCCTTCTGTGAGAAGTACCAGTCCTGTGAGGACTGTGTCCTGACCAGAGACCCCTACTGTGCCTGGGACCCTAAATCCACCGCCTGTGTCAACATCTTTACAACTACTAGCCACAGGTAGCTGACTGGAGGTCTCCTTCTGTGACGATTTCCCCTTGTTCTCTCAGCTGTGCTCTACTCTTCTCTTTCTTTCTTTGTCTCTCTCACATTCATTCTTTTCCTACTCTATCTGCATTTGTCATGATTATTGGAAGCCTTTTGTGCTTAAATAGCTTATTCACCGCCCTTCCTGTTTGGCCTGTTTTTCTGTCTGCACGCCTACAGTAATGTCTTTTCACCTCTTCAGCCTGTCAGTGTGTGACACCTGTTGACATACCTGTTTGTTTACTTTACCAGGCACTTAATCCAGAGTCTGAATGGAGATGCTGACAAATGTCCCTCAGGTAGGATGCACCATTTCAACTCACTGTCTGGAAACCCAGCAGGAAGCAGAAGGCTCCGGGGGAAGTGTTCTCTAATGAAGAACAAGAGCTTAACTGTATTTTACTAATACAAAGGCATTGAGGGTTTTTGAGAGGCAGTCTTTTCTGAAGGGATATCAATGCAACACATTCTTCTTCAATACATAGGCATCATATTCTTAGTCTTTGATAGAATTTTAAGGTGAATTTTACATCAGTGCCGAACGTATGAATATTGTACTTTTGTGAATTATATTTGTAATATTTTACATGTGGAGAAAATGCAAACCCCAATGAATTTGATCTGAAGTTGTCTTCCACAGTATATTCAATCAATAATCCGTGATCATAACATGCTTATCACATGTAGAAGTGTGAAATTGAATATAATAGAATATAGTACTTTGGTTTTCCACTGTTTAGATCTCAGCTGACCATGTTCACCCTTCTCCACAGTGCCAGGCCTGTCTGTCCAGGACTACCAGCACGTAACAGTTAAACCAGGCAGTTCTGCAGAGCTTCCCTGCGTGGTGCGCTCCAACCTGGCCCAGGTGCTCTGGAAGTCCAATGGCTCTGCGCTGACTGAAGCCTCCCGCTTCCACCTGATTGGAGAGACGGGCCTGCTCATCTACAGCGTAGCTCTGGAGGACCAGGGCCTCTACGAGTGCTGGTCCCTGGAATGGAGCCCCGCTGCAGGGAAGAACTTTAGCCGCATCAAGGCTGGATACGTCCTGTCTCTGGATCTCCCTCCTCAGTTGGGCCATGCCGCCTCCACCCACAGCTCAGGGCTGGGGCGCAGTGGCCCACTGGCTGGTGCCAGCACCTCAGAAGGTAACGGTAACACGGTCCACCCCCCACTAACCTCCGCCCACGCACCTCCTAGCACCCCTGCCAGCTCTGACAGCTTTTCCACCTCGCCCGCTCAAACGTCTTCATTGCTAACCCCGCCCCCTAGCAGCACAGTCCACGTGGCCCCTAAGCTCCTCCCCTCCAGCTCCAACGCCCCCCGGCCCGAGACCCGGGACCCGGCCGCCGAGTACCTCCAACACGACAACACCACCGCCCTCCTGCTCCTCTTCCTCCTCTTCTTCCTCCTCTTCCTGGCGGCCCTGATTTACAACTGTTACATGCAATTCCTCCCTGCCCCGTGCCTGAGGCTCCGTGCGGCGCTGCTGGGCAACACCAAGAAGCCCCACCAGCCAGAGTACCGGGCCTGCGAGGCGGGCCTCATAGAACAGACCTCCACCTCGGAGAAGCTGGATCTGACGGAGCAACGGCTTCACGTCACCCAGAACGGCAGCAAGCAGAACCAAAAGCCGCTCCGAGGGCTCCGGGACACGGGCTACGAGACGGAGCCAGAGTGCGGGAACGGCAGAATCCCGTCGCAGAGTTACGGGGAGGATGACAGCCCTTCCAGCGAGAAACCATTCGACGTGGACTGTGAATCGCAGCCAATAGAATTTGCAGACGCAGACGAACCCTGCTGCTAACTAGACGTGTGAATGAGGATCTGGATATCTACATTTCAGATAGGGTCTTTGTTGTGCTTGGAATTAGAGTTGTTTCAAGGCTTTTTGTTAGTAGAAGTTATGTTCCTCTGCTTTTTATTTGGGAAAGTGCAGAACAAAGTCCGACAATACTGCAAATCATACTGCAAGAATATTTGGTAAGGCTGTCTCCTAAGTATTTAAGCTTCAAGTTCATTCTATTTGTGATGCACAAAGCTGTAACCGCTGCATCGTTGTCCAGCAAGAAAAGCTATTCTTTTTTTTTCCAAATTGGAAACATTATATACCAAATTGGTAAGTTAACGTGATGTTTTCCAAGTTGGAGCCTTATTGCGTATATATATTTTTATTTTGTACAATGCAGGGGAAGCAAATGTTTTGAAGCTCTTTGTACTTTCAGATTTATTTTCTGTGAGTAACTGAGACTGTTGGATGTTGGTCAGCTGAATTCCCAATTCAACCTTCTGGTATGTTCTTTAAAATCTCAGGGAAGGTTTGTGTCGTACATTTGTGCTACCTAGCTTTGCTGTTTGATGCCGAAAACATAGTTTGTGGGGCTCAAACACAGGAAAACGAAATGGGAGATACAAAGACATATAGTGATGAAGGATTCAGGAAGTTTTTTTTCCTACAAAGTCTTTATTTGTTACTTTAACGAGCATGGGTCAGAACTGGAGAGGTGTTGTTTTGTTTTTTTCTGAAGTTGGAGGTTTTGCCAATCGCAACTTTCACCTTTTTCGCTCTTTATTCGTTAATTTAATGAGCATGGGTCAGAACTGGAGAGGAGTTTTTTTTAAGTTTTTTTTTAAGTTGTAGGTTTTGCCAATCGCAACTTTTACCTTTTTCGCTGAGCTGGAAAGTGGCAACACGAAGACTTTCACAACAGAGATGGGAAATGCTGGAAAATATATGACCACTTTCAGAAGTACACAACCAATCTCTTCAGAGCTGTTGTGTTCTAATTTCTCACTGATTGACTTACTTGGCGATACACTGTGACACTGGGCTGTCTCATTGGCCCCTAAAATGACGCAGCGGACATGCATACTAACCCATGTGGATGTTTATGATCTTTCATTCATTTTAATGTGTACAGGAAAGATAACGACGCTCATCTAACCTTTAGAATGAGAGAGGTATCCGTCTTTATAATTCTATTTAATGACGCTTTATGGCGTAGTGTCTTACAAAGCATTATTATTTAAAATTGGTCAGACCTTTTAATTTTAATTTTTCTCATTGTATGCTTGCGCTGAACCGTTTTTGTTTCTGTAGTTAGACCATTGCAAGCACCACCCTTTCCGTTTCTTCCCTCTGTTACTTGTCTGGTCAGGTTACCCATTTTCTTGGCTGTCCTTCTCCAAGGGAATTTTCTCACACTTACTCTCCTTCACTCCTTCCCTCTTTTATTCCCCCTTTTCCCTCCCTCTCTTCCCCCACCACTCCTCTCTCAGCCTCCTCCACTGCTGTTCCCCTCTCTCCTGTTGACACTTCCTCATCATCCCTGTCAGGGAAAAAAACTCCTCCCCTCTCTTCTTCTTCCACCACCACCACCACCACCTCCTCTTCCTCTGATCGTCGGGGGGCCGAGGGTCGGGGTGGTGGGGTGCGGCTGTTGCCACCTTTGCTGAAGGACCAGGCATGGGGAGTCCAGGCGCAGGAGGCCTTCCTGCTCTTCTGTCTGGCCCTGGGTGAGTGGTGCCTGCTGTGATAACCCCTCTGGGGTGGCTCTCACCAACCAGAAACTCAACCAAACCAGCCGTACCTCTGGAACTTAACCTAGCGCTCTCTCTCTCTCTCTCTCTCTCTCTGTGCCTTTCAATCACTCGGGTTCACTTTTTCTGATTCTTTCAACTCTCTTACTTTTTCTTTCGGTCTCTGTCCATCTCCATCTTACTTTCTTTCGTTCTCTGCTCCTTGCATGAGGCCGTATTGCCTTGCCCGACAGACACTCCCCTCCCACCAGCCCGCCTTATGTTTGATCCTAACCTGAACTCAGTGTGGAGTTTCAAGTTTGTGCCGTTTGGCTTGAACTGTGGTGTGTTGTTCAGTTAAGTCTGTACACCTCTTTGTCTTCAGATCCAATCGACGGTCATTAATGGGTATACAATAAGCAATATACCTTTGTTTTTTTACATTTACTGAACTTTACTTTTAGTGATTAGGCTGCTTCATATGGTCTCGGGTACACCTTTTGTAAACTGTGTTTCTGGTACCGTATTTGTTAATTGAAATATTTGACCTAAAGCTTGTGATGTGTACATAATTGAAGTTGGATGAATGAAACTAAGCCAGGGTAGAGCCTATATGGATAATGATGTCTTTCTCTGTGGTCATTTTTAGGCACATTGTTTTTTTTCTTTAGTTTCAGCACTTTTAACTGGAACTTTGTGTCTGTAAAGTGTAAATAATATTTGTATATATGAAAAATACTTTCAAAGACGATGTACATATATTAGAAGACATGTTGGGCTATTGTTGGTAAGTGAGGTATAAAAAAATAAATTTTCTTTTCTAAATGTTTTAAACACTGGTTTGAGTTTGTGTTTTTTACTAAATTGCTAAACTGTTTACACTGCTACGATGCTAGCAAAGAAAAAATCTCCGCATGAAGATGCAAGTTCTTAATACTAACGAATAACAAGGTAAGTTTGTCTTGAAAGCCTACTAAAAGTGGGGGAAACTGAAATGGTCAAATTTTGTTATTTCTCTTCCATCAATAGTTTGTAAAAGTAGAACTGCTGAAATGAGGCTAATGTTGAGATTGTCCCTCAGACACTGCATGTCTGGTAGTGTGAAGTGCAATGAACCTAACAAGCAAATATTAAATGATTCTTAAGAGTTTTAAACTAACAGATAAAAACCAAATTATGGCATGACTACTACGGACAGGCCTTGAATTTCTAGTCGACTACATTGGAGCCAGACTCGGTATAACTACCTTTAGTAGTATCAAATATTGTACAAATGGAGACCCAATAATTATCAACGGTCAGATTTACTTTGCAAACTAACCATAGGCATAATAAGATTTTACAGCCTTCTCCAATATAGATGGGCTGAAACATGCCCAATCTCTGAGTGCTACTTAGCGCTATAGCCAGAGCCCCATATGATGTCTTACTCATTTCCCTCAGGTCCCAGTGACGTTCACATTTACTGGCAGGTGAACGGGCGGAGGCTAGAGACCCCCGCCACAGAATATCGACACCCCCTGGGACAAGGAGAAGCACTTGTAAGCAGCTGGGTTAAAGAGGACTCCCGATTCAAAGACGCTCGCTATCGGTGTATTGCAGAAACCAGGACAGGAAATGACATATCCGAGGTTGACCTCAGTCTTGCCGTTGGAGGTAGGGAGAAACCAGCTCTAGATTTTGGAGGAGTTTTTGTGAATGTATTTCAATAAAATTATTACACATTTATGTTATGTTTGTAACAGTGACGTCATGATTAGTTTACAATGATAAATGTCATATATTGCCAGTGGTTGTATTACTGAAGTGGAAAGAGGTACAGCATAACATTGGTAAATATGAATCACCAATCATAATCACATTGATTGATCATGAAGATCTTGTGTCAGTAAAGTACCCTACTGATTGACAGATGAGGAGAGCGTTCCGTCCAGAGATTTGAACCAATGGCGAGGAGCCCTAATGGAACACGAGCAATTGTTGAAGACATGGAAAAAGGCCTGGGTAAACTGGAATCCACAAAGCACTGCAGTCATGTTACGCTACAATTTTAAATATGACTGACACTGGTGTGTTTTTAGTCTAACAACTATATGTTTGCAATCTTTTAAACTTGCATCCCAGTAAAAGCTATTTATTGTTTAATTCCTAATTATCACCATATCACTAATCATGATATAATGCACATAATAGCTTGCCTGATATGCAACTCATTATTAATGTGTGCCTGCAATTTGTTTGCGTGTAATGAGGTTGTCAACGATCATTCAAAGTCGTTACTTTTTTTGTTTCGCATTGTTGAGAACCCTCGCAGATGTGCAAAGTGTTAATGTAATCAATACCAAAGAATCAGCAACGGAAAGTCACATTTAAACAGGGTTCAATAATATTTAGGTCCTTCACTCTGTACTGTATATAATCTTGTATTCCACTTCTTGCCAGTAGTTAATTAGTGATTCTTACTTTCCAAGTCAAATATTGCCTGTTACGGTTAGTCATTTTATACTGCCTGCTGGTCATGTAGAAAGGTGTCCATATATGTATTTTTTGAAGCAAACAGAAAAGAATGCTGAGGAGCGTGGGCGGAAGCCCCTCTGTGTATTTGCGCCATGAATGGATTGAATCACAGACTATTTAATACATGTTGAAATTAACATTGCCCAACTGTTGCAGGGTTAATGTTCTGTAAGTAGTATGACTACATCCCAGTGTATCTCATTCTTGTGTCATACTCGTTCTTCCTGTACAGGAAAGCTGTGATGGTCGTGGAGCTCTGTGAGGGATCAACTATTTTGTGTCTTAATGACTGGCCAAACAGACCTCAACCCAGGTGGAGTGAATAGGTCCTAAAGGGGGTTTACCATTCACTTGCTGATGTAAAATGAAGTTTCAGTGTCATTGGACATCTGACACAATGTATCCCTGTCTGGTTGTTGTGGTAACCTTGGACAACTGCTCCACTTGAATGAAGTAGCAAGGAAGATTTGCTGTTCGCACAAAAAGGAACCTCTGTGTTGCCAGTGTAAGCCGCCTTATGAACTGGTAGCGTTCTTTTCATTGATTATTGATTTAATTAAATAAATGCAATACACACTGTCCTGCACAAAGGTAACATTTGACATTTCTTGACATGAACTGTAGTTGTTGAATTGTGGTGGTTTGTTTTCAATTGAGAACCTCTTGAGACGATACAGAATGCTATATTTTCTGATTATACTTCCACAAACAGATTGGATTGATTGACTTGTAGTCTGTCTTTTTGTGAACTTTGCACTTTTCCACATCCACAGTTTTTTTCTGGATTCACCTCACTATCAACTTGATCACACTAAATATTGTTGTAATATTTGATTAAAATGAATGCAGTACGATTAGGAAAATGTTGATGTATTAATTCTTGTTTATATAAACATGAACTTCATGTGAGAATGATATAAAGCTAAAGTTGCAATAATAGGAGCTAGGTAAACATTTTGGTGGGGGACTTTCAAGCCTCAAGTCAATTACTGTACTGAACCCATTTCCCATGACAGCACCAGGTAGGATTGTGGCCTAGAGAAGAACTTTTTACAAGAGTTCAGGTGAATTAATACCTAGTTGTTGCTTCACAAATACAGTATGTTGATTCCCCAGTAAATATCTTGTCAGCAATGTATGCCTTTTTTAAGGGTTGACATTGCATACGTATAAAAACATGGATTTCTAAACATTTGTTCAATATTGTTTTTTGTTTTTTTCATGTATATCTGTGAAATTATGAACAGTATATACATGACCTGTGTCATGGATAATTTCTATCTATAACAGAAACTAACCAATTAAACAGAGGGAAGAAACAAGCAATGATCAAGTACAATTTAATTGATGACTGCAGAGTCAGAGTCTGTACACAGCGAAATGACTACTGTCAGTTCAGTCGAACAACATCTCCGAAAAGCACATGCTATCTCGTTGGTGACCTGGCCTTCCCTCACATCTGAACAACAGCTCAGGCCAGACATCCGCTAGGATGCCAAATTTGGCCACCACACCTGAGGTCAAGGTTAAGTTCTGTGCTTGTCAGATGAGATGAGGGGAAATGTCTCCCATCTCCATCCCACCTGCCACATTGGATCTGCTAATTGGTTCTAAATGGGGATTGATGTGTGTGCACCCTGCCTCTGAGCGCTGTCTGGAAAATGTTTAGGCAAGGAGCTTCCAAATACTTTGCAGGCCCAACCAAGCCAAACTGAATTGTATTCACATTTAATAAATGTTTAAGACAAATTAGTTTGTCTGACTGAAATGTGTTGGGCAATTTTGACACCTTTTTGGGAAGCATCTTGTTGAAATTTATTATTTATAAAAAACAGAGTGGGTCACATTCAAAATGGCAAAAGTCCTTTACAATTAACTATACGGCTCTTTTTAGCAAATCTTTCTTACTCTCTGTGAAATGGTTACATGAAAGCCAATCACTGCTTTCCTTCTCCACACGACCAGATTCTACAAGCTGCATTATTAAACAGCTCCTGCAGACTCACAGGGCACACGCACATGCACACACACACACACACTCTCTCTCTCTCTCTCTCTCTCTCTAATGCTCTCCAGGGGATTTACAGTAACAGCGCATATAGGTAAAGACAACGATTAGGAAGACGCCTTATGAAAAATTATTTCACAAGTCCACAAACACACAGTCCTTGAATCCATTATGCCACATGCTGTGTATTATCAAGTTTATATTTGTTAATTGGTCAAAGGGTATGAGCATAATGGCTCTGAAGCCCTGGTATAACACTTGTTTTCGTGTGACCTCTATGCTGTTCCACTTTTTGTAACTGCTTATCCTTGGGCACCCCCTTGTGATCAAATGAAAAACGGCTGCCATCCAGTACAATCAAATCAATTATACATTGAAAAATGTTTATAAAAATATTAATAAAAATATATATTTATTGACAGGTGATACAAATGGCTTACATTAAACTTCAGAGGCTTATTTGTTTTACAAAGATTGTCATTTTAATCATGGAGGAGAACAAGCATTAACATCAGATTTCTATATCGTCACACAGCAGTAAAAAATTCATTGAGGACTGGGATTTAGGAGAAGTGGTGAAACAACATTCCGTTTTACCTTTCGTACAACATTTGAATACAAATAGATACAAAACAATCATCTGTATATGTCATGGCAATGAAAGGACACTTATGTATCATTTTATCTGTGTGATTCACCTCGACAGGTAGACAGGAAGCAAGTCTGGTTCAGCCCTAAGTAAATCTACAGATTCCTAGAAAACAGCATTTCATTGGTCCAACAGGTTCATAAAATATGTTAATACTGTGGAATTAAGTTATGTTCAGAACAATGTATATGGCTGTGAGCTCCTTTTGCATACAAAACAATGATTGGTAAACTGAGGACAATAGCTACGATAACTTATGACAAATGTATTTCAATACTTTATCAAAATAAGACGAAATACCATCTAAGGCACTTTGGTCCTGGTGTACATTTACATTTGTATGAGATCAACCACCTACGAATTTCATGTGCTGCCGAGATATAATCTATCATATTTTTTAATGTAGATATCATATATATTATTATGTAGATATCACATATCTTTTAATGTAGATGTCATATCTTTTCATGAGATAGGTAAATAAACTGAGCTGTTGCTGAGAAAAATCCAGCTATTGCACAGCAGATCAAAACTTTTGGGATAGGCATGTATTCACTGAATACCAAAAACCGTCAGGAAGCAGATGTCAAGTTTGTGTCATTCATTCAGTCATTGCTTGGGCAGAGGTCTTCTGAACAGCAGAATATGGGGCTCTAGGAAAAATGAGACAACGTATTACTTATTTATGAATCATAAAAACCCTGTCAATACAATTTCATAAAAATAGTAGTGTCCGTAAAAGGCAAAGGGTAGTGTAACCGACAATGTATTTGTAAATGTATGCTTACCAGGTTCATGTATCATGTAGTGAATCCAGCCAAGGGACTGCTGAACCCCAAGTCTTCTCCACTCATCTTCTGACATGAGGTGAGACTTGGGCACCTGCTTGACTAGTTCCCGCGGCAGGACGACATGTCTGATGAAAATCGACCGACACTGGTAAAAGGTATGGGAGGGGCAATGCTCTTGTAGAATACAACTGCAACTAACTGAACACAAACCGTTAACTTCATGATCACCCATAAACTTTCAGAAAGACAGATCTCGTCAATCTAATTTAGCAAAGCTAGCCAACTAGCGTTAGGCTAACGATTAGCTATAATTTTTAAAAAGATGTGAACAGCACTGCAAAAACTAATTCAGTTAAATCAGCACAGGAGTGAAGTTCAGTCAACTAAATTTTCAAGATTCATGTCAACGACTTTAGTTATGGTAACTAAGTTAGCCATGTTCTTTTAAAATGTGAACCTTGGTGATCCGGTTATGCAAGTAATGTTACACATAAAAAAACATACACGTGCAAAAGAATCCAATTAATCGAAGACTTAAAAGACTCCATGACAACTACGGATGTGTTGGCTAACGTTAAATAAGGTTCTAGGGTTAGCAAAAATCTGCAAAGCTAACATGAGCTAAAGGATAAAACAATGCTATTCGATAATGTTACCTGTATTCATAGTGGTCGTCAGTATATTTGTCGGAGTAGTAGATTTGTTTGTGGGCCATGTTATCAAATTTAACTTGTTTGTACCCGTTACAGCTTTAGCTTAATTGTTCACAGTAATTCTGAACGACACTCAACACGTTTACTATTAGCAAGCTAAAAGTTTACCAATTCAATTTTGAACCAATGAATGTTAAGCCTTCAGACGTCTCTGATTGGAGCATAGATATCTCTATGGATTGGAGGACTAAGTCATGTGATCAGAATGTTACATTTAACGAGGGTTCAAAGTTTGTTACAAGGAATTCATGATGTTTTTTTTCTTCGTTTCCTAGCCCTAGTTGATTGATTTTCTTTTGTTCTGGATCTACAGCAGTAAATAAGGGAAATTCTACATATTATTTCACTTCATGGAGCATTTTAATGTCACGTTTGATGAGCTAAAATGTGTTTAGCACCCGATCTTTATGAAATAGATTAAGGGTAGGCTACTTTTCGGACTTTCATTTATACACGAAATAACCCTCAATAGTACAGTGAAATTATTTAAAAATATTTCAATAACGAACATAAGGATTATTAAGTAGAATTCACTACTTTGTATGAACACATTTGTAAACAGTTGAGTAGGCTGACTTTGAAAAACGTTTGTCAGTCTATGAATTGACATTACAAGACTATTCGCCATCACTTTGTGTAATAAGAATAAGAATAAGAATTATACAGCGCATAACATTTTGGATTTCTAAGACCCAAAGAGGCTGTAGATTGTAAACAAACAGCAAATATGGCAAATATTTGGGTTTTGAGGGCGAAATAATGGTAGTGACTTAGAATTTGGATTGTGATTGGTTTCGGGAGTAGTCTGTGGTTGGTAAAGTCCATTACAATTTTTATGTGACCAGTGTGTAATAAGTGTTATTAGTTAACCTGGGAAGTTAGTCAAGCAGGCTATCAGGAGTTGGTAGTTGGAGTCGGTCAGGTTAATTTCCGTTTTTGATATAAGGCCTAGGCCTATCAGTGAGGTTAAATGTGCTGTATGTAAAATGTGAAATTTAATTAAGTTTTTGTTATCATAATTTAAAATGTTTCATCATACATAGGATTATAGGAATATAGATCACCAAGGGTTGATAAATTATAATGTTTCATTTTCCAGCCAAAATAAGCAAAAACCTCCAACTTCCATAGAATGTTTTTGTTTAAATGTTGTTGCTGAATGCTGATTTGCTAGTTAGTTGTACATATGATGTGAGCATAGCAATAACATTATAATAACACAACCCACACGAGTAACAAGCTGATGTTATTGAGCAAGCTAACCTTCTATGAAGAATGTTTTAGCATCTACCCTCATGTTGCAAAAGTACCTATGATAACTATGACAATACTGGCAACCAACAGTTGGCTGAGAGACACAAATAATGGGAGGAGTGGGTAGGCTGAAACATTACGTATAGCACCCCAGAAGGTCAGGGATGAGGTTAGGGCTAAACACAGCTTTTGTTAAGCATTGCCTGTACTCCCTGATATCAAATTTAATATGAGTTAATTTGTTTCCTGGCATTTCATTATGTTTGTTGTGGCTATACGTTAAGAATCCTTGCTTTTTTACTTGGGTTCTTCCAGACTATCTGACCTCAACTCTTATTTCATTTACCAGGATGAGAGATGGAGAGCCTAGATTGATAGTTGTGTTTCTTTTATGGTTTATTTACTTAGTTTGTAGGATGAGTTGACAGCTCGATTAAATGTTGTTGTTTTTATGCGGCCTAGTGCCTAAACTAAAATTGTATTTTATGTGCACTTTACACATGCCAGTCAAGGAGCCCACTTGCAAGCCTTTAGGACACCTTCTTTTGAGTTTTAATTGAATCAAATCATTCTGCACTTAAATAAGCAAGGTAAGGTTGTCAAGGGACACACCCGTGCACGTTGCTGTTTAAGCCCAATAACATAGTAAGCAAAGCCTATGTTATACTTTCTGCTTCTAAGAGTAAGTTGGCTCTCCCTACTCAGTCAAGACCGAGACTGTAGCCCTTGGACCAGCTCGAAAAATCTATGATGCAGTCAATCGCATGACGCATTCCTTGGTGATAAATCAACCACTAGTGCTGACCCTTCAGACTGTTGTTTTTTGTCCCGGGCAGCCATTCTGATCTTGGATTATTATTTCACGGTAGGTATACTTCAGGTTGAATAAAAAGTGATTTTTTAATGTTTGTTTGAAAAGCTAAGAAACATATTGAATCATTACTACCAACAACTCTTTGTTGACGCTCCCTTCAATACAGTATAGCTTTAACCATAGGTGTACCTTCTGCAATTAGAATAAGCAATTCCATTCTGCTTCATATAAATTATACATGTTTCCTCCTGCCACCGGTTTTATGGCACACCTGACACTGGTAAAATCATGTGTACAGCGGCATGCTTCTATGAAACATCAGTCTCACGCTCACACACAGAAAGCCAAGAAGGCATGGCATTTGCTGGAGCTGAGCTGTCAATCTCTTTAGCCAGCCCCCTCACCCCATTCTTGTTGCTATGCTGTCTTTGAAACTATGGTTACGATAAAGGTGCCTTTAGGGAACTATCTTCCTGTGTGCGGACTTCAAATTTTTTTTTTGACCAATCATTGTAGGATAAGACAGATTGTGTTGTTTGTCGCTTCCTTGACAAGCAACAGGGAAACATTTAACACTGAATTAGTCTGCAATAAAATGAAATCAGTGTTAAACTCCCTTAATTACGTTGCAATATTTTTGGGTGAGCTACCTGTAGTAACCATACAATATAATGTTAAATATGAAGCAATAGTTATTATCTATAGTGGGTTTTCACACTATCTTTGCAAAATTCTATTCAAAACCCATCTGCTTCCTAAGAACATACAAACACACACATTACCTGAAACCCGTTTCACTTATGAGCCTCTCAAAGAGGCAGAACCCGACCCCCAACAGTCACGACTATGGAGATGATCTCTCAAGGCTCTTGGTGGTATTGTCCACAGGGAATACTTACTTCACTCTCTCTCTCTCTCTCTCTCTCTCTCTCTCTCTCTCTCTCTCTCTCTCTCTCTCTTTCTGCCTCTACCGCTCTCTTTTCGCTTTTCTCAATTTTTCTCTCTTTCTCTCCCTCACTTTCTGTTTGCGATGACACATTTCATTAACTGATGATTGAACTTATCCTTCTGTTTTCAATTACAGATTAATTTCACCAGAATATTTATAAAGCATTACAAATGTATTATATTATAATTATTATATTTACAGTATGTGACTACATTATATATGTATATATTGAAGTAAATTGCCCATACAACATTTAAAACCTAAGGGAGGAATATTATTTAGTCAAAGTTTTTCAATTTAAGAACTTAAGATGGTAAGTGTTTTGCAAAATGGATTAAATGAGTTATTATTTATAATGTGGAGAGGATAAGCACATTCCAATCACTGTGTATTGGCAGGTTCCGTTTGCCCTATTAAATGAATGTGTAAGTGACCACCATTCATATGAATGTGGAAATATTATATTAATGAAATATTATGAAATTATGTATGTAGAACGTTTTTTATCTTCTTTGACATAGTTGGATATATCTTTATTCTTGTTCTCCATTTTGTTCTCGAATTAAACTATATTATTAGATAAACTTGTTTTGGATAGTTCAGTTTGTAATTATTGTGACTTTAAGAGAACTGAACAAAATTTGCACCTGCATTTGGAATGGTCTCTTCCACTATTCTGCAAGCCTTCCTTGAATGAGTCATCCAGCTCGTTTCTTATTGGATAAGACCATTCCATCCCTAGGGATTGCCTTGCAGAGGCAGAAAGGCCTGGCCTCCATTCACAGAAACATTGATGTGCCAGACCGCTATTTCATTCACATAAAAGACCAAATTTTATTTGCCGTCATCGTCTTCTGCTGTCCTTTATTTCTTTCTTCATTTTTTTCCCTCTCAGCCTGATTTACAAGACAAAGAGAGAAGGGGAAGCTCGCTTTTCATCCTTCCCTTTGTATTTGCCTTTGTTTCTGAAAGGGAGAAAGCAGGCAGACGTGCTTTCCTTTTTTTCCCTCTATTTGCCAAGCAGGAAGGAGAGATGTTGGGAGGGACTGCAGTGCGAAATCTGCAGCAGCAGGATGAGAGAGGATGCTGCTTATGAATGAGTGTCAGTCGCTCTGTTTTGCACAGACGCTCCTGAGGACATTTTACATGAATGGTTTCTGCCTTCAAGGGGAGAAAATGCCGTATTGCTTTTAAGGGAACTGTTGGACTGACTGTCTTTTTATTTGGGTTCTGTTATTGTTATTTTGTGGCTCTATTGACTCACCTGCTAGTCTGAGACACATGTCGCTAACATTAATACTTTATTTTATTGAGTTGTTAAATGATTGAGATAAAATTTAGGTAGTTAATTGCAAATTGCTGGCCATTTTATTTAAGAGGCTTTGTGACTACATGGTCTTTATTGCAAGGGTTTAGTGTTATGTGTGGTTTTTTGGTTCATTATGTAGATAGAAATGGTGATGATACATTTTGAACAAATGGACTAAAACTGTTGTTGTTTTGGTTTGATTTGGTTTGATTATTTAGCATTAGACAGATAAAGCAATTTAGTTTTTTGAGAAATTATAGGTATGAGCTCAAAGGCCATATATAGGTTTTATGTACGTTTTTATATTTAGATATTTGTACATTTCCTGAATATGTTTCAGTAATTCCACAAGGAAAATATGGATCTTATATCATATTTATGTGTCAAAACTGCTAGATTGTAATCATAATTGTTTTTATTTGTTATTCTTTAACGGTGATTAATTAATTCAGGTCTTACAAATGATAGTGATCGGCATCTTTTGTTCACTCATATTACACTAAAGACGGAAAGAACAGCCAGTTATAAATCAATCAGCATGCCAGTTTATTTATCAATCTATATCAAAGTATTTTTCCTTATTCTGGCCAACATGGACAAATGAATCAAAACTAAAAAGCATTCCTGCAGTGAAAAGGAAATATCAGTCTGGAAAATGTTGAGAATTGATTGGTCCTAGTGTGCTGTGAGTGGGAGGATTTTTTTCTCTCTCTCTCTGCAACAGGAAGTGATTTGCTGTGTTGAGCGAGCCTTTTGTTGAGAAGGTTTTCTCAGATCTGTGAGTCATGTTCTAGCTGGCAGCCGGCAGGCAGGCAGGCAACAGTCAGTAGCGAGAACGTTTGTTCGCTCTTCGCCTGCGATATCCACCATCATCATCGCCCAGATTGGAACCCTTTTATTGCCGTTCTTGTGGATCCTGAACTGAACATCATCCCTGGGAAAGAGAAATCATCACAACCATCATCATCATCTTCTTCAACATCTTCTTCTTTATCACCACCACACTGGCAGTAGTTTCTGGAAACCTGGCTAATTCTGTAACTCGTTATCCTCCTCTCCCTCTTACATGCTCTGTTCCCATGGACTGTGTTTTTATTTTCCGTTTCCTGCTGTCTGACGGATCGTATCACGGCATGAGCCTTGGACCCTCCTAGAAGCAGCCTGGGCTACAACGGTGGTGGCTCCACGCAGCAGCAGCAGCGGCAGTCGCCAGCAGCTCTGCCAGACCCCCTTGTAAGCTCCTCCTCAGCTCAGAAAATTACAGTCGCGTGGCCTGTGATTGCTACCAGTCGTTTTGCCTCGGCTGCCTCTGCCTCTACTGCTGCTATGTTAAAGGACAGGCTAATCAGCTGTGCCCGGCCCTGTCTGCCTGCTTTGTGAGCGACAGGAGGCAGGTCTGTTTTGTCGGTCGGCCACTCGGTGGGAAAGGGAAAGTGAGAGAGAGAGAGAAGGAGAGAGAGAGTTGGGGTATGCTTCACCGTACCAAATACAACCGCTTCAGGAATGAGTCTGTGACGTCTGTCGATGAGCTGATCCACGGCCTGTCCATGAACCCCAAGGCCTCGGCTGCCGCCAGCGCTGCCAGCGAGACGCCTTACGCGGCCGACGTCCAGCACCACCACCCCCCATCCTCCTCCTCCTCCTCCTCCTCCGCTGCCACCACCGCCACCACCACCACCACCAGCACCGGCCATATCGCAGGCTCCACCCCCCAGGCCCCCGACCACCACCACCACTCAGAGGATGGCTCCACCACCCTCTGCACCCTCATCAACAAGGTGTCCAACCTGAAGTTCACTAACTCGGCCGGCAGCCTGCTGGGCATCAAGGGCCTGCCCTCGGCTGTCAAAGACCTGGCTGCGGCCAAGCTGCAGGGTGGGGGTGGTGGTGGTGGTGGGGGGTCCTCTGGCGGCGGGTCTGGTGGCGCTGGCGGCTCTGGAGTGTCAGCGAACGTGACAGCGGCGTCAGGCTCCGGATCGCAGTGCAGCGCAGCCTCCCTACACCCCCACCACCACGACCATCCCCACCACCACCACCACCACCACCACCACGGCCCCCTCTGCTCCCATCACCCAGACACGGCAGCAGCCCTCAGCAGCGGCGGCAACATGAACAAGAAAGGGAGGCAGGAGGAACTCCAGCAGCCGGCAGGGGAGGACTGGAACCCGGGAGGAGGAGGAGGAGGAGGAGGAGGAGGAGGAGGTGGGGGTAGCGGACCTGTAAACAAACCTTTTCGAGGATGGCTGCACTCGTCAGAGAAGATCTCTGGTCCAGGAGTAACGTACATTGTTAAGGTTGGTGGCCTATGGTCTATTTAGCGTCTGGGCGTACGCCTGTCTAAGTGATATCCCTCTCTCTGCTGCCATGGTCTTTAGGTTGGGGGTCGTCTTTCTGTTTTTGTCACCGTGCCGCCGCTCGTCTTTTTATACCTTCCCGTTACTATCCTCCCATTCTCTGTTTCCCCTCAATGACAGAGCGGAGTGAGAGACACCATGGAGCCCGCACGGCATGTCATGCCGTGTGCCCTTGTGTTGGTGTGAGTACACGAGGCATTCTGGCAGGCTTAGGTAGAGTGCGGAGCAGCTACCATAAAATAGACATTAAATAATTCAGGAAATGGAGAAGGTCACTATAGGAAACAGCAACGGAGGGGAGGGGGGTGGGGGGCAAGCCATTGACCATGCGCCGGATGAGGTTTGAATTCAGTTCTAATCTGTAGCTCTAAAAACACCATCTTGTTAAAAAAAGAGGCTCCCCTCCTTGCTGTGTCAGAGGTGGGCTATGTAGATGCTTTCGAGTTGCTCGCCGTGCACGTGTCTTTTGCAGTGTGGTGGGTGTTTTTCCTACACAGACATCACATGTCGTTGAAGTGCAATGCTAAAACAGGGAAATAGCAGTTTCACATGCAATACAATGCTGCCCTCGATCGTCCTCTAGGATATGTGAATGAATCATAGCACCAATTACAGTATATTTAATCACTAACCATTAACAATTTTCGTGTAGCCTACGGCATATGCAGCATCTGCGAATGTCACATGTACACAATGAGTCACTGGAATAGGTACAGAGGTGTGGTTGAATGGAACATTGAACCTTCCTCAGTTGAATAAATAGGGAAAAGGGGTCCTGTGGCGACCTGCTGAACATTATACTTTGAGTAACATATTTTCTCGTATTGCATTGTATGTAAATTGTACATTTAACCATTTAGGTATTTAGAAGCAGAACAATAGAAGGGTATTATTGTGTGTGTGTAGGTGACAAGACTCGTATGTGTTGTTCACTTTAGCCAGCACAATGACACAATTACAGCAGCAATGAAGGGGAACTGGGGCATGTGGGGGCCCAGCTCAACGTGTCAGTGTTTGGGGCGTTATTCCATTAACAGTTTGGCATCAAAGCACATTGTGCTCGTTCAGGCGTTTGGACACGGGCAGTCGATAAGAGTCCAAAGTGGCCCCACACATCGAGGAAAAGAGAGGGGGAAATAGGTCTGGCTTCTCATCCTTCTCCCGTCACTTACACACACACACACACACACACACACACACACACACACACACACACACACACACAAACAAATAAACAAACACTCATGTCACTGTAAGCATTGAGTTCAATGTTCAATTTATGCCCACTGTGCACGCAAATTAGTGACACGTGCTTGCCCTTCCTGAACCCTACCCCCTCTGGCAACACAACACATCCCATTACTATAGGAGGACACTGATTGATGGTGACAGTGCACCCCCCCCCCTCCCTCCCTCCCACACACACACACACACACACACACACACACACAAACACACACAAACACACACACACACTCTCTGTGTCCCAGGATGTGGTGGTGCTGGAGGAGAAGCCTCTAACCCAGGGTGCTCTGGAAGAGCTCTGGCACCTT
Organism: Galaxias olidus; assembly: GCA_026901105.3. Classification (NCBI taxonomy): domain Eukaryota; kingdom Metazoa; phylum Chordata; class Actinopteri; order Galaxiiformes; family Galaxiidae; genus Galaxias; species Galaxias olidus. The sequence goes on from JAPMUY010001217.1 coordinate 67,887, forward strand.
GTCCACTTTTCGTTTATGTATCGGTCATGAAAAAATCCCCTCCGTTGTTTGTGAGAGCCTACGCCCTGTGATTAAATGAATCCGTTGTTTTTCATCATGCATCTTTGACTATGGTGATCATTTTGGTTAGAGCATGAAATATATCTGGAGCACTGGGTTTTCAATAAATTTTTCCTTTAAGGAGACGGCCTAATAGTCTTAATTCATAAAACGATTTCATACAGTACAACTGAAGTCATTCATGCCCTTTATTTGTCCAAAGTTTTTCTATGCACCTCAGTAACCGTAGCAATCCGCTTTACCTTCTCTCGCTCTGACCAAGTCAGAACGTTGTTGTTTTTTCTGTATGTGTGTATGTGCTTAAAGGTAGTCTTTATTACTGACAGCATTACCTAAGCTGATGTTAGTCATGGGCCTAGAAAATGTCTATTCATAGACAACGATTGTGTCTCAGGTCCTTAGAAATCAGACAAAAGGAGGAGAGCCTGCTGTGTAAAGGCTGATCAAACCAGAGAGGCATAGACTGATATAGGTGGATCCATTGGATATTGGCAAGATTAGACAGCACCACTGGCATAGACATTTTGTCAACTGGAGGCAGGCCAAAGTTCCAAATGCACAGCATATGGCTGTGACTCTAAATTCTAAGTCGTTACGTTTGTAGATTGTTTTGGATGTCATCTCAGGCTCAGTGTACTACGCCTCTATATCCCCAGCGGCAAAGTGGGTATGCTGCCCATGTGATAGTAAAGTGTTGTCAAGATTTTGTCACTGCGTACTCGTGCCATTTGAATACTCTTTCTGACAATGAGGAGAAACTCACCAATGTTTTTTTTAGGACAAAATGTTCCCTGTTAGCAATGTTAGTCAGAGATTTTGTTCTCTGTGTGTGTGTGCTTATCTTTGTGTGTGTGTGTGTGTGCGCGCGCGTGTGTGTGTGTGTGTGTGTGTGTGTGTGGTTAGGTGGGTGGATGACTGTACTGCATGAGATAAGACAACATTTTCATGTTAATAGGATAATACTGCTCTAACATAACTACCTGGTGTGTCTGTGTCTGTCTGTACACATTGTGGGTAAGGCGCATGGGTATGATTGCCTGTAGGTTGTGGCTGAAGACCAAATGGTTGTGAACTTTGCCCTCTCTACTATTCTAACATCGCTAACAGTTTTGAGCGTTTTTGGAGCAAATCAACAGCTCATACAGTAGACTTTTGTAGCATGATCTGGATGCAGTGGAGACGAAGATGACCACTGATCCATTTCCTTGGCCTGCTTCACAAAAGCTGCTACAATATGATCTGAGCACGGTTCCATACTTTTTGTACAGTCAGCAAGGGAGAGGGCTTGAAACCATGCCAATAGCACAACCCAAACCACCGTAGATGTTATATCATTGTCTGCAAGAGGGTTAATCTAAGCCAGCATGCTGAGTTAGCTACGGCCTTGTGTGAACACGAGAAATATGACAAGTTTCCCTGCCATTGACCTGCAACGCCCCAGTATTAGCCACCTCCTGGGCTCCTCGTTTCCTCGGCCTTGGGGGAGAAATGCTATGGATCTGAGCATGTTCGGGCGGTTTTGTCTTGGCACTCTTGTTAAGTCAGAATGCCCTTTTGATTAAGCTGTCAAACTGTGTTGCCATAGCTGTGGACGGAAGGAAGGAATAATGTCCTGCAGTGCTACTTGGCTGAGTCACACACACTTTGGACCGTAGAAGAAGAACCAATAGAGGGGACGTGCGTATTTGGTGCAACAGATTTTGAATGTATGTTGTTGCCTCTGACAACAGTTATAACGTACAAATACTGTAAACCTTCTAAACCATTAAGGTTTTCATACATAATATGTAATTATGGATAGTCATGTATTTGCCGTTTTATTAATTTTTATTTGTTTTCCTGCATTTGTCTTTGTGTTATTCTTCCTTCTGCAGTATCTGGGCTGTATAGAAGTCCTGCGGTCGATGAGGTCGTTGGATTTCAACACCAGATCACAAATAACAAGGTGAGTTTGAACTAAAGAAGTAGCGTATTTGCACACACAAATATGTGTGAACAGACATTTTGGAGAATGCAACGTCCATCGAGCCTAAATCAGTCACTCCACTATGATATTGAAGGACATTGGTGCTATGGTTGGAGGGCCTGTGTGGATGGGAGGGGGCAGAGGCCATACGTAAAGCCTTGAGTGTCAGGTGCTATTTTCTGTGCAGTGAAGTGCGTTAGTATTAGTGCCATCCGGGTCCAATAGTGTTACAGCAACCATTGACCATGGAAAGAGGAAGAGAGAAAGAGACACATGGTAAAAGAAAGAGAAAAGACCCAGAGCGAGGAAAGAGATGTAACCTCTAGTATCAATGCCATATCAATCTGTTATGTCCACACATTTTCTCCTACCAAAAGACCAGTAAGAATGTCCGGCTTATTTTTGCCGAAGCAATGAGATCCATTTGGACTTTTTCAAATACAAGCCATATTCATCACAAACCATGCAGCCATTCATATCTCTCAGGCACAATTCATGTCTTTCCCTCCTCACTATATTGGTACTTCCTCCATGCTTGTTGCTATGCAGCTATATTATGGCTGTTATACGTATCTCAGTGACTGTTGCTATGTAGCAGGGTTCGGTTCAGTTCTGTATCACTGACAGAAGTTGTAAAGATAAAGTTGCAATTTAATTATTAAATGTGAATAATAATTGGAATGCTAACAGATGAACATGGCCTTTTGCTTTAATGAATTTTATTTTAAATAAAATGTTATTTAAATACACATAATTCTTCAGCTGTGCCACATGCCGTAGGTATGTTATGCCAACAGGGTAAAAATCCCCATATAACCCTGTCTATATAAGACCGTTTCACCTGTCTTATTTAACAGAAAAAAAAGCGAATCAATGAAACGCTCCTTGCCAATGAAATCTATTTAAAGTGTGCTGCTCAGAAAACATTGGGTGGTTTCACTCGGTGAGCCTGTTGTATGATGTCGTCACCCTCTCCCTGTCTGCTGTGTCCCTTGACTCCTCCAGAGAGGCCATCAGCCTGGTGTGTGAAGCCATGCCTACTACCAAAGGAGCCCTGCGCAAGAGAAAGGTACATGATGACGGAGGGAGAGTGGGGAGAGGGAGGGAGCGAGGGCAGAGAGGAGGGTAGGAAGGAAAGGAAGAGATACTAAAGGAGGAGGAGGGAAGAGAGTTTGCTTGAGAGACCAAAACAGAGAGTTAAAGAGGAGGAGAGGAGAAAGAGATAGGGAAAAAGAAGGATGTGAGAAACAGAGAATGGGATTTAGATTCGGGTATAAGATGGCAAAATAAGAGGAAAGAGTGTAAGGGCAAAATACATTCAGGGAGTCCTCTACTGAAAATAGAAAAAACGAGAGGAACAGTGAGAGTGATATTTTCCTTAGAAGAAATAGCAAGAGAGAGAGAGAGAGAAAGAGCTAGAGGAAGCAGCAGAGGAGGGAGGGAGTGAAGGAGAGAGGTGTGGGACTGTGTGTGTGCGTGGGCGTAGCTCCAGCCCACGATACATTGCACACTGCGCGCTGCGCTCTGTGACTCATGTAGTGCAGAATATCTGTGATCAGGAGACAGAGCTACAGCCAGCCTTCTGTGTATGTGTTTGTGTATTTGTCCTTGTTTGTCTGTGTGATTGAGGGGGGATTGTTTGTGTGCGCATGTAAGTAAGTATGTTTGCATTTTTGATGTATTTGGATGATAAACAAGCCTGTGTGTAAATGTGTATGTCTGTGTATTTTGTACCTATACATGTATTTTTTTTCCCCCGAACATGTGTGTGTGTGGGACTGTGTGAGGAGACTGCGTGTTGTCAGTGCATTGGGGTGTTAGGGCCCAGCTCAGCTTTCCCCTGCATGTTGAAAGGCTAGGGGGAGGAGGACACAGTACTAAATGACTGCCGAGCCTTCTCTACTAGTCAGATAGGCATTACTTTTCTATGTGATGGGATAATGCAAGAACTGGCAAAGAGGAGGGCCATTGACAACCATTATCAAGCCATGCCAGTGTCATAATGGTTCATTAAGTGTAGCTACAGCACACTACTGTACAATGCAGAGAGACGGGAGGAAAAATATAGAAACAGAGAAAGAGGAAGGGCTATTGATAAAAATTGGTGGGGAAAACTAAACGTGCAGAAAAATAAACCAATTTGATAAATAGCTGCTTATTTATAGCTTATAGGATGTTGTGTTTTGAAAATGGGAGAATTGTTTCATGAGTGGTTTCATGTCGGCACAATTGTATTTTTAGCCATGTTAGTGTCACAATGGTTAATTTAGCACTACAGTGCACTACCATACAATACAAAGAGACCCGTGTAAAATATAGAAACAGACAAAGAGGAAGGGCCAATGCTGATAAAGTGTTTTCATGTAGGAACAATTAAATTTTTGTGGATTCTCACTTTCAACTCTAGATATTTGTGTTTTTTTACATTGTCTTGTCATATTCAAAGTCATTTTAAGACAATTAGCAATGGTGATTTCATCTCTGCCCACAGCCGCCATCCAAAGCTCTGTCCAGTATACTGGGGAAGAGTAACATGCAGTTTGCTGGAATGTCCATCAACCTCAATATCTCCACAAGCAGTCTCAACCTGATGACCCCCGACTCCAAACAGGTGCCTTTTCACAATACACATCGTGCAAATTGCATTGTCAGTATGCCACACGTGTTTAAGTGATAGAACCTATACCTTCTTCAGTGCCTGTCAGAATGTAGTGGACTTATAGATCAGTGACTATTGGTCTTTCATTTCTAACCTCATACAGATCATAGCCAATCATCATATGCAGTCCATCTCATTTGCATCGGGTGGAGATCCAGTGAGTAACAAGATAAATGCAGAGCAACATTGCTTGTGTGTTCAATCTGGATTGAAGAACATTCATTTGACTATTTCTGATTATTTCCTGTTTTGATTCTTTTCTAGGACACAACTGATTTTGTTGCCTATGTAGCAAAGGATCCAGTTAATCGACGAGGTAAGAAAGTTTACTATATTCCCAACTAATTTCTCAAAACGCTAAACATTGCAAAAAAAAGGATGCACGTTAGTTCTGTGACATAGAGATAAAGCTTGCCCCGGTTCACAGTCGATTCTTATTTCTAATGGTGTTATACTTTGGCCAACTTTGAAGTATTAAAAGTTAAGGTGTCTGATTGCACACCTTCAAATTCAGGTGCATGATGTCATCTAAATCCAAAGCGTTTCACACAACACTGTGCCTGTCAAAGTCTAAGTGCAGCTACATACGTTCAGACTCATTTTGACATACACTCATTCGATTTTTTAATTTTATTTAAATATACATGACATGTGTGGTCCCTCCCCATTTTGCAGCGTGTCACATCCTGGAGTGCTCTGATTGGCTGGCGCAGGACGTCATCAGCACCATTGGCCAGGCCTTCGATCTGCGGTTCCAGCTCTATCTACAGTGTCCCTCCAGCAAGCTGTCCTCCACACAAGACAGGTGACACTTCAGTCACAAGCCTTACTGTGGCTCCACTGGCCAAAGTGTCTTGGTGTTGAATGTGAGTGTGGGAGGGAGTGTGTGTGACACCGTGTTGTTGTGTCTGAATCTCGCCAGAGTATTGAACATGGACGACTCCCCGTGGGCAGAGGAAGAGGAGGAGCCGGTGGAGCATCCCTACTACAACAACATCCCCGGCAAGATGCCCCCTACTGGCGGCTTCATCGACAGCAGGCTGGCCAGTCAGAACACAGGGCCCGATGGCCCCCAGGTACAGTATATTCAGAGGTTAGGGGTGTTGTGGTACCTCAGTGTACCCCTAACACAGCCTTCAGAGCGTGCTGATGTGGTAATCGCACAGGCTGATCAGCCCAGATGAGTTCAGCAGATTAAAGATGACTGTGAGGATGGCTGTAGAAGTTAGCTTTATGTCATCCTCTATAGCTGTCAATGTTATGGTATTCTGTTACAGTCTTATGTTGTCCAAGTTCATGTGCATCAGTGAGAACAAATAGAAAACGTGTTGGAGAATGCCGGTGTGGATGCTTTGTTTGTGACTCTTTGTGCTGTGCCTGTGGTCAGCTGGGGTCAGGAGCCGGCGTGGAGCAGACCTACTACCAGGACAGGCACGGTGGTGAAGGCTGGGGCGAGGAGAGGAGACACATACTCAATCAACAGGGTAAGAGTCTCAATCTGCCTCCTTCCCTTTCTATTTTCATAACATAAGTCTTGTTTGTGTGAATGCTCAATGGCATTCAGACCCATTCAGGAGCTGAAACGTGCCTATGCTCTGCACTCATATGCCACTGTACTGGACTACGCTAGATGCCAACACCAAGTAATCGCTTTTTGTTCACTTGTAATAACATCTTTTTGGTTTATTTTTCATTCATCCATTGGCTGCGGGTCCTCACTTGATTGTAGTTTTTCTAAGTTATGCTGGGTGATTCTTTGTTGTTTTTCTCTCCCATGTAATCTCAAGGTACAACCTGTAAATGTCTTTGTCCTCCCATATCCAGGATCTTGTGACATCTACAGTCTGCCCGAAGGAAAAAGTCAAGGCCAGAAAGTAGGGGAGGCGCCCACGTACGTGAACACACAGCAGATCGACGCTCAGGTTCTGGCGGCACTGCAGGCCGAGTCGGAGGGGCTCACCGAGTCCACAGCAGGGGGAGCAGCCAAAGAGAACCCCAGAACAGACCTTTTTGACATGAGTAAGTCCTGGATGGCTTGTAGGGTTAATGGGTTGATCAAACTATTACAAGCACTTTATAGCTTCATAAAGTAGTTATATATATATAAATATACAGTATATAGATTTTTTCTTTTTAAATGTGTTATGATAATACCCTATGGGATATTCCTCTGAATGAGCTAACACCATCACCTCATTTATCCTATGAGAAAGTGTATAATAATAGGGGTTGGCTTGGCTTATGTTCCCCAGCCTTGGGCCTGAGGGTATAATAACCTGGTGCCAGTTGGAGGACAATGGCAAGGCAACGCTGAGGAGCCTCCGTCCTGCTCCTCTCTCACCCACACTTTAGTCCTACACTTTATACATGGAGTTTATATGACAGATATGACGCACAAATTACATTTGCGATACAGAATGCTGCACAGTGTAATTTAGAGGGGACCAAGCGGCTTTTCGTCTTGGTAAAGGAAGCAGACGCATCATTTAAAGAAGGCTTTTTATCTGCATTCTTACCTCCTCCTCCTCTCAACTATTTGCAGTAGTATTTTAGTTACCGCCTACACACTCTCAAACGCACCAGGGAGTGAATCAAGTGGGAAATTAGAGAATTGAATCGTGATATTTGAATCCAACAATAGAACACACTGCTTTGATTTTATTTTATTTACCCAAGTAGTGTTGGTTTCATTCTGTGCAACTCATCATGTTATATGTGAGAGCAGCAATTTCCCTGTCACTACATGTTTCTGGACCAACTTTCTCAATGCGTTCCCTCCTGTGTACCCAACCTTTTTTTCATCCAGAGCCTTTCGAGGATGCCATTCAGTCCCAGCCGGGGCAGCCTCCACCGGGGCAGCCTAAGGTGGTGGCCCTCCAGAAGGAGGTGTCCGTGGAGAACTCCAGCCCGCTGCTGCTGCGCTCTGCCGCCTTCCGGGCTCAGGAGGAGCTGGAGGGCCAGGCCTGGTACCACGGCGAGATGAGCCGGCGCGACGCCGAGAAGCTGCTGAGAGACGACGGCGACTTCCTGGTCCGCAAGAGCACCACCAACCCGGGGTCGTACGTCCTGACGGGCATGCACAACGGACTGGCCAAACACCTGCTGCTGGTGGACCCTGAGGGAACGGTGAGAGCCTGAGAGGCAGGAGGTAGGGGGTGGGGGGGGGGGGCAGGTGAGAAGGAGAGATGAGAATAAAGTGGATGAATGGAGTCATGGGAGGAAAAGGGAGGGCAGACAGAGAGAACAGGAGGAGGGGGTGGGGGGGCGGTGGAGACGGGGAACAGAAATAGCAGGAGTTTATGAATGAGAGAGCGAGTGTGAATACAAGCAGGATATGTGCCAATGAGGCACGGGGTAAGTGTGAGAGAGAGAGCAGGAGAATTCTTGACAGGAATCAGTGTGTTCCTGCATATGTGGAAGAATGTGTTAGTTTTTTGTTTACCTTGTCAGAAGTGTTCTCTCCTTGGGACCATGGGTAAAACGTTAATAATTATTCGTCTAATCTCTGTTGGACAGGTAAGGACAAAAGATCACATATTTGACAGCATCAGTCACCTCATTGGCCACCATCGTGACAACAGCCTGCCAATTGTATCGGCTGGAAGCGAACTATGTCTGAAGCAGCCAGTAGGAAGGAAACAGTGACGCTTAAAATGCTTGATGGGTAGTAGGAGACTGTGAACTCTCCCCCCAACCAGAAACTTGAAGATGATGCATAGAAAATATATAGTTTTTCTTGCTCTGGCTGGATAAAAAAAACTATCTGTAGGCATTTCACTGAATACACCGAGAGGCGCACAGAGATTTGCTGATGGTGACGTGATTTATAGAACTGTTATTATTTTGTTGTGATTGAAATGCTATATTTTTGAGAGACATAGAGGTGCATTTGGACATTTATGTGGATTTGGTGTTTTAAAACAATGCAAAATACAACTGTTGTAGTATAGATGAGACGCAAATCTAAACCTCACGGAGGAGATGAAAGTATTTTAGAATAAAAAAAAACCAAATTTAGTTTTGTCTATCAAGCACAAGCAGATTTGCAAAGTAAATTGGTAAGAGTTATGGATTAAAAGTTACTGTTTGGAAAAACAGATGCTGTTTATATCGAAGTATTTTGGGGATTTGTCCTTTAATCTCACGGCTTAGGTCACCACTAATGAATCTACTTTTCTTGGGAACAGAAGTGAATGTGTTTGCTTTGCAGTAGTCACTACTTGTTGGGGTCACGACCTTTGCGAACCCCCTCATCGTGCTGTCAACATGGCTTTAAAGATAAATTACATTTTTTAAAATTAAGTACTCTCTTGTGTCACTGCAGTCGCATGACCTGAAAAATGAACTTTTCTTGTGGACATTGTTCGTAGACCTTGGAGCCCTTTTTTTGGGGAAAATGTGCTTGTGTATGCTCACACTGTAACAAAATATTTATGCTTTTCAAACGATAATTATTTCTTAATTGGTTTTCTCTGGATTCTTCTTTTCACTAAGTGTGTAGTAAATAATTGGTTTGGGGCTTGAATCATGCAATTGATATTTTCACACTGTTTTATTATTAGCGTTCCTGGCTTCATTAGTGGACTTTAAAGGTTATTATTTCACAGCTGAACACAAACAAAATAGCACAATCAGACACTTTAGACCATGTGTATTAGTTGTGCACCAGGACAATTCACAAATGTGTTGAAAACCAGTTACTATTCTTACCAGGGATGAACTAGAAAAAAAACTAATAAAATAAAAAAAATACACTTAATATCCCATATAGAGCACCGTTAACAGCAAAATGTAAGTATTACACCACTTTCACTTAATTAAGTAACACGTCTATTGATTATGAATTGTTATTGCTCAATATGTGGGTATGGTATCTTTGGTGTAATGACAACACAGAGCTTTGATCACAAGGAGGTTTATATTCTCATTCACCTCATGAGAATTACATGATAGAAATTAAGCTAACCCTTACAAGCAAAACAACAAACTCAAAACAATTGGAATGATGAATTATAAAAAAAATATTCTGTAGTCTGCTTGGTAATGCATTTGTTGTATTGCAATGGTAAGATCTCCACATTTACATAGGCTACTTGCAAGATTTGTTTTTCTTTAAATTTTATTTACAAATAGCACCTATGACCAGCAATATTAAAGATTCACCCCGGCATCAGTACAAAATATCCCAAGGGTTACCAATACATAGGGGGCAATTGATGCAAAGTTTAGTGTTTGGCTTTATTTGCATATGAGCAGTGGGATTAAACCAAAATCAGTCGAATTGACTTCTGACAAGACGGTTGCAATGTATTATAATGTACCTGTATTTTGCTGCAACGGGATGTGGTGTCCTTTCTGATTTTAGATAGAGCTATATGGCAATTATTATTAAACCAAACCATTGACCTTCTTTCATTACGTTTTAGGAACCATACAAACAATCTTAATCCTTCCTTAATTTCCTTATCTCCTCTTGCCTTGTTTACTTCTCAAGTAGAGGAGAAATTCAAAGAGGAAAGAGAAAGCCCCTAGAGGGCGCCACTGTGCCTATGTGCAGTGATTCCATAGGCATTGGACGATGTTTGATTTTCATTCATGAAATTCAGTGTGGCTAACCAACATACAAAGAAAATGGTCAAGCAAGTGGTAAGAAGGCATTGAAAGACACCCAGTCTTCCAGTGCTTGTGGAACGTCCTACACCCTTCTACATTGTGGTTACAACAAAAAAGATTAAAGTATCAACCTGGAATAAAAACCTCTAAAATTCCTCTCGTATGGGATATCATAGTTCTCTCCTTTTCAACATTACCCAGTCAAAATTTCTGTATAAGGAGAATGGAAAAAGGTTGATAGTTACCTGAAAATCAGAAACAAACACATCAATTATTTTTAAGAGTTTAATTTCTATAAAACACAGAATCTGAGAAAATGTAGGACCAATAACTCCATACTTGAATAACAATGGGTTACATGCACCGCACCTGATCGGCCTCCGTGTAGGGAGCAGGGACTCATGACTTTTCCCCCTTCTGTTTCTGTTAATGATAATGTGCCTTTAATTTGTACCAATGGTGTGTTTTTTCTCCCTCTTTCTCTTCAAAGTGCAATAGCCGAACCTTCTTGGGGCATGCCTGTTCTCTAGAGGTGTAGTTTGGCCCTGCTGAGTGTTGCTGCTTGAGATTTACATTTTTGATTTCTCTCTTTTCTCTGTGTCTCTCTCTCTCTCTCTCTCTCTTTATATAAATGCATAATTTCCAAATGATTAAATTAATATGAACTGTTGTCAGAGGGAATTACACAAAACACACTACATTGGAATAGGTCCAAAATAAAAATAAAAAATCGGTTAAATAAACAAAACAAGACATGAGTCCAAACAATGTTTACAGATTTGATATTTTTGTTTGTATGAGTTTATCATCCAAACTATCAATCCAGTATGACTGTTGGCAATAAAATTGTGAATGTGTACACTGTCTCTTTTAGGTCTTCTGTTGCGCAATCAATCTATACATTTCATGCAATTCCTTTTTAGAGCCATTATATTGAAAGCACATTCAAAGGTACACCGCTTTCTTGAAACTCTGTCTGCACTGCATATGGCGCTCAAAGTAGACTAATGTATATCTTGCACTTGACTCGCTGAAGAATAATTTAGTTCATGCATATCATAAATAATGTTTTTTGTTTGGACACATTCACAGATAAAGTAGTTATCTCCATGTGCCCAGCAGAGGGGGCACTTGTGCGATTATTTAATATTCCTACACAATTTTGAACAGGATACTGAAAATAAAATTATGCTTGGCTAGTAGCATATCCTATGGTGTTCCATATTGTGAACAAACCACTTTGTTAAACATACCGTTTTTGTTGAATAGGGAATTCATGGGAGAAAGGTATTAGAATTACAGCGTCAGTACTGTTGAAGAAAGCAAGCATAACGTACAGAAACACTTAGTGTTGGTTGTGCATTACATATATTCTCGGCTACATTACATACAACCACACATTGTTCTGTGCATATAGAAACAAATGCATTCATGACTAAGTGGAACTCAGTACGATGTATACTAATAAATAGCTTTTTCATTTTGAAGCTATATTGTGAAGAGGTGCAAATGGTTTATTCTCACTCGCTGTCACAAGCACCAATTCTTTTATTTTTTATTTATTTAGCTGACAAGATGTTTGTCTGGCATGTGATTTTTGGGTTTATTTTGTTTGCCTAGCAAGTTTATGTTTTTAAGCTTTTCAAACCTAATTTCAAGTGTAATGTGCAAGTAGTCTTCTCAAGTAATAAAAAATTTAACACCTAATTTGGATACTGTCCATACTCGACCATTGTTGTGAAATATAACAAGAAACATGCAGTGACCGATAACTAACATAAATATAATACAAGAAGGCATGTCCTCTCTTCATCCTGCTCTCATTCACATTCATTTTCAACCACAAATGGATTCATAAATACATTTCCCACTCATTTAAAACCACCACTCCTAAACCAAAGACTCCTAATCTAACCATTACAAACCACAACACCCTAGTATCCCCTAAAGCCATCTTGCCTGAGCAGCCTTGCCATTTCAGTCTGAAATGCCCTCCATGCTCTTGAGATTTCATTGTTTATGGCTGGCTGTGGGTGGCGGTCTGAGTTCGGTCTGAATCTCTACACAGTTCACTCCCATACACCTTGCATTAGGAATAAACACACTTCGGTCCCGATGGAGCCATTGGTGAGATAGCACATGCATAACGTGTCTCTTCTATGCAGGGGAAAAGGCCGGGCATTTTGGGCCTCATGGAACGATAGGACACAAGTATTTTTTCATTTGGTCATTATGTTAGACCACATTAAGCCTGGGCACGCTTTCATCTCTTCATACCTCCCAGAGTGCATGAAGCCTCTGCTTCTCCTGGCTGGTTACCCCGGCCTGACCCTTGACCCTCCTCTCTGTCGTTCTCTGGCTGGATCTAGTGGGCCATGGTAACCCGGTCCTGGTTGGCGGTATCTTCCTCTGGGTCCACTGGCCTACTGGAGCCAAGGTTCTGGTTGCTACATAACTTGCTACGGCTGTGTTCTAGTGCTGGCTTGGCCCCGCTGCCGTTGTTGGAGCCTGTGTCCTGCCCGCCTCGGTAGACACAGCCGCAGACGAGGGCCAGGAAGGCCCGCCTCATCTCCCGGCTGGCCAGCGTGTAGATCACAGGGTTCAGGGCCGAGTTGAGGATGGCGAGCGCCACGAACCAGTCGGCCTTGTAGAGGATGGGGCAGCTCCGCGGCTTCGCACACGCCACGTCCACCAGGAGGATGACAAAGATGGGCATCCAGCAGGCGATGAAGACGCCCACCACGATGACCACGGTGCGGAGGAGGGACATGGCATGCTCCGACGTGCTGTGCTTGGTCACCTGGAGGTAAATATACGGTTTAAGGAGATGCACTCCGGCTGGACAACTGTGTTGTAGTTCTAAGTAACGCACACACATGTACCCGTAAAGGTACAGTTTGAATAACACTGAGAGCTTTGTTTGCATGCTAAATAATGGATTTTTTGTATCTCTGATTTAGTGTTCCTTTTAAATAACTGCCGACATACCAGCTAAAATACATCCAAGCTCCTAAACAAATAGACACACACAAACAAAAACAAAAACACACCTTGCGGCTGCTGGATTTGACCAAGACGTAGATACGGGCATAGAGGACCGAGATGGCCATCAGCAGAACTATAAAGATAGTGATGCAGAAGGCCACATACTTTTTAGTGTAGAGCGGGAGCACCGTAGAGCAATCGGGAAGGTTATCCAGACAGTTCCAACCCAGGATGGGCAGTGCACCCAGGGTTACAGCTATCAACCAGCAGGTCCCAATGAGCAGGAACACTCTGTAATTCTTGTTGGCGTCATAAGGTCTCATTTTGATCATGGTCAGGTGTCTTTCTATGGCGATGGCCAGGAGGCTGAAGATGGACGCTCCCAGAGCTGCGAACACACTTCCCTCCCTGACGAACCAAAGTGCAGGGGAGAGCTGAAGTGTCTTCTCTCCGGATAGGAGAAGGTTAGCCAGGTAGGCTACTGCAGCGAGAAGGTCGCACAGAGCCAGGTTGGCTATGAAAAAGTACATGCGGTTGTGGAACCGGTGGTTTTTCAAAATGGCCACCAGCACTACAAGGTTCTCCAAAACTATGAAGCTGCAGATGATTAGGAACACGATGGTCTTAGCATCCACAGTTCCAGTGGTTTGTCCACTAAGGCTTGGCCGGTGGTCTAGCTTGCCTGTGTAGTTGTAGTGTAAGTATATCTTCTGGTTGAGCATCTTGAAGCTGTTGTTCCGGAACCTGACACCAGAGGTCAGTATTGAGAACAAAATGCAATGGCAGCCTCCTAAAGCAACAAAAAAGAGCACCTGACAATCAGTAACAATACTACAATCAGTAACAATGTTACCTCTCAAAAATATCAGTATTGTGTCCACTAAAATAAATGGGTATGGGACATCCAAAGTAATAGGAAAGCAGGCAGTAATAGGGGTTAAAGTTATGCTTTTGGAAACATAAATATGTGTTTTGAGTCATTGCCCTGAAAAAAAAAGATTCGATTTATAGTTGCTTTAAAATAAATGAAACAAAATAGCCAACATAACAACAGAGATCAAATATGTTATTATGGCCCATACTTTTACTCTCATTTGAACAGATTCACTTAAATATAGGTATGTCTATGGTAATAAATTGAAGGTGTTTCCATTATCTAAATGTCACAAGTGATTGTTTGGATTATATACTGATTTAATGAGAAAACACTACCTCAAAGTTTCAATTTACACATATTAGTTACTATTTCCTTACAGTAGCCTACTGAAAAAGCTTCACTTTCTTGTCACTTGTAGAAACGTAGCCTGTTTAGCCATTTTTTTTTTATTAGTATTTAGTTTACCATACTCTCCTGACTGGGCATTGTAAACACCGTTTTGCGCGAATTTAGAGAGTTCCGCTATCTGTTTGATACAAGTAAATAATCGAATGTTTGATTGATTGCCACAACTGCTATGCTGACAATACCCAGTTGTTGGCTATTTGCCTGTCAGTGTCAATGCAACAGCTTAATGCCGCAAAGATATGAAATGTTGAATATCCACAAAATAAAATGTATGTAACTTAGAGTAAGTTCAATAGGATCATATTGGCCACCATGCAGCTTACCCACCATGTCAATTACCAAATATGATATCAGCATAATTAACACGGCACAGATATTAACCACGAGAACTTACCAAATTATGCTGGAATTTTACATAAGTAAAACACTGGACAAGTTGATGCGGTAGTTAGTGTCAATAAGTAGAAAACTTCTCCGATGTTCGTCTACATTTATATCAACAATTTCCTATCCTTGTTATAAGATTGATGTTGTATTGTCGGGGTCTCTTTCTCCCCGAGTTGTACTGATACAATCGAAACCCCCAAACCAGGGTATTTTAGACACACCTCTTGGGGAAGGGCAAGCTTAGTTGGGTTTCATTATCTTAATGTAATCGTGACATCATTCAAGGTACGTTCACCCAATATTTTTGTCACTCCAACAAAGCAAGGTATGTTCGCGCAACATAGTTTTTATCTCTTCAAACCAACAATCCTGTGAGTAGTTTCAGAAAAAAAAGTGTTGATAAAAGTTTATTCTGTTAAGTATGGTACACCTCTTTACCATTCTGGCATAGAAAACATTGGGGGAACGATAAGTTTAAGTCAAAATAGTAATAATACACGCAATAAGATCGGCCAACAAAAATCTTATAAGGAAATATCAAACGATGGCTTTAAAGAACTGCTGTCACTCACCTTTTATGTTGAGCTTGCTGTTATACTAAATCTTTCTTTCTTCTCAGACATAGACTGCAAGTGCTGTATTGTATTGTAGTAAAAGACATCTTGTCATCATAGCAGAACATTGGAAGAGAGAGAGAGTGAGAGAGAGAGAGAGAGAGAGATAGAGAGAGAGAGAGAGAGTGAGAGAGAGAGAGAGAGAGAGAGAGAGAGAGGGAGAGAGAGAGAGAGAGAAAGGGAGGTGGGGCAGAGAGATATAGTTTAAAGACTGACAGATCTAACTGCAGATAGAGATCAACACACTCCTGTTCAGTAATGCCTAATGTGTGCGCTTGTAGGCTACAGTGTGTGTGTGTGTGTGTGTGTGTGTGTGTGTGTGTTTGTGTGAGTGTGTGTGTATAAGGGTGTGTGATTGTGTGTCATGGATTTCTCGGCCCATCCGGCCCCCTCTGATCCTTCTGCGGTAACCTCCTGTCCAGGAAGGATGGGCAGGGCCTCACAGGAGTTGGGCCAGGAGAAAGGCTTTGTGGCTATAGCAGCAGGATGGGGCTGCGGGTCAACCAGGGATGGGGGCAGGAACGGGTTTGGAGCAGGGCGAGGATTGGGATAGGACTGGATGGGTGCTGGGGCTACGACTGTGTCTGGAAGACTTGAGAAGCAGCTGAAATAGGGTTCTAAGAAACAGACAGGAAACAAGGCGTTAGGGCTGGGAGTAGGGTCTTTGGCTGAGCGTAAAGGGTTAGGTTTGGGCTGGCTGGGGAGGAGATGGTAACTGTGTTTGAGTGATGTAGTCACCCTGTACTTTAGACAACTCTTAACAGCAGGTCTGATTGAGCTGGAGCATAGTAAGCGTAGTGATTTTCCTCCTGGCAAACTTTTATAATTTTTTGTGTCTTTTACCCAATAAAATCTACCACAAAATCAAAACGCATTTTAGGGGAAAAAATAAGCCAAATACTCATTATATAATCATTTTAATTTTGAAATCTTTGGGTTACACTGGTACAATAGCAATAGTTCATCATTATACGAAAAATATATGATTGTATAATATATGATGGGGGGGGGGGGGTTATAATAGTTATGGACTTAAAGATTTTATGAAGTCTTTGGTAAAGCTCGATTTCCATTGTGAGGTGCCATGTCTTTAAAATTGCTCTGGCGTTGCTCCGTTCATTAATCCAGAGGTATGCTTTGTGTGATCAAGTAAAAGGACTGTGGTCTGGCCCGTGTCCATTTGCATTGTTACTAGTCAAAATCCCATCCAGTCATTTCCTGCAGGGAGACCACGGTCTGCCGGGCCTAGCAGTAGCGGTGGGAGGTCTCCAGGGTAAATATTTACAAATACAATCTGTAGAAGGTGACATGGTGTACCTCTCTTTCTTGCAAACAGCAGCAACAGAAAGGAGAATGTGTGTGTCGATCGCGATTAGTGATCCGATGGGTTTGCTAGGTACGACGCTTGGTTGCCATGCCACCATGTGTTCTGCTCATTCCCATTCCTGCGGCCTGTAGCAAGACCCGGCAATCTGGAACCAGTCAGGAAACGAGTCATGAAGTTTGCGGTTTAAAACCTGGTGGAAGCAGATCCTTGACAGTATACGGATTTACCACAGTGGAGGACCAGCAGCTGCAGGCTTCAACCGACAGGAGTCCGGCCATATTCAGCGAAATAGGAAAACCAACATGTGGCTGGACAGTTGACCTGTATGACGTACATATGTTTTAATTACCATATGGGCTGGATTAAGGGGTTTATTTTGTAAGGGCAATCCGTCTCAGTACATTTGGATGAGTTGGTACGACCGTGGCTTTGTTTTTATGGGCCACATTGTCATCTGTGTCAGAAAGAGACACAGATCATTCTTTTTAGTTTGCTTTTCTGCTTCAGCTTCCTTCTTCACTGCAACATCAACACAGTGTACTATTGGTTTCATTCCATTGGGGGCGGGGGGGTGTTGTCTTTGGGTGGGTGTTTTTGTTTATTTTCTTTAACTGTAAGACAGCAAGCAGCACAAACAGTTAATTTTAAAGTACAGTATTGCAGCCTCAACTACTCCTCGCAGTAGCTGCTTGGTCAAATAGCTGGATCCATCCACCCGGATTTTCCACACGGAACATATCATTTATTTGGATCTAACTCCAAAAGACACTGTTTTATCAGCATTTGCTTTACAAAGTTGTTTGTAGATACGAAACAAATCTAAAACACAGGATACATTTTAGATCTTGAAAAACAAGCTGTAATCGTATTCTATTCAGTGTTTTACCATTTCCTATTTGTTTTCAGCACAGGGTGATTACAAATGAATTTGACCCACGTACATTCTGCTAGCAGTTCAAATGTTGTTCGTCCCCTTCTAACTTTGAACCTGTCATTACAGCTGTAAGAGCTTGGCTCAGTGTAGTGGGCACACACACATATACAATTATAAAGAAGTCCCTGCCTTTAATTTCTCTTGCATCGTTTGAAGAGCTGCAGCAACACGCCCCGTGAATCTGGGCTCGCGAGCTGAGGCAGAATGAGAGCAAACCCTTCTGGCCTGTGGCTTTGTGATGGCCGAGCTTCAAGGCCCCGCGGTCTCTAGCATGCGACTCAGCACTCACCAGGGAGAGGGGGGCCTGAAGACATTTGACTTTTCAAAACGTTTAATATCTCAGAGTTTGGTCTTGGGGCATTGCTGCCAGCTACGGGCAGTAAGGACCACGCAAAAGTCTCGCCTTTGGAGACTAGCTAGCCACTCAATCTGTTAAAGCAGAAGTGGTGGTCGATGAAGTTTTGATCGTAACCCCTTTCCTTTTCCATCGCAGTCGAAAAATAGTAGAAACGTCTTTCCTCTCAAACTGTTGGTTTAGAATTGTATATTATTTCAACTTCATCGAGGTGGCAGGTTAACCACCCAGGTTTCGTACTTGCTGGGCACCCACCAGTCCACACACTGACGGTCTATTTTGATCACACAGTGACACAGGGTTCCCGTCGCCATCTCCCTCTGATGTGGTTTACTTCGAGCAGTTTGTGTGAAATTCTCATTGTTAAGTAGGCTATATCTGTCAGGTTTTTACTCAGGGCCAGTACCTCCTGCCTTTAAAAGAGATGTAATGTAAAAGACAGCTTGTCCAGGCATGCCTTGTAAACGTACAAGAGACAATGTTTTTCGATCCTATCACTGAGGGAAGACCGTCCAGCTTTCTTAAAAAGAAAAATACAAATGAATATTAGGATCTTCAGAAATAATATTGGCATAAAGGATTACCAGCTAGGTTGTTATTTTTTTTAAACTATGGCTAATTCTGATGGTAATGTATGAAGATAGGATTTGATATCCAGCAGGAATAGAGTAAGGAATTATAGCAAAGGTAAGGTTTGTTCTTTGTTGACTGATATAATTAGCCAGCTCAAAATTAGAGTTGGGAAAAACGCCCTAATATTTTAGGGCTCTTACAAGTCATCACGAGAAGAGCAGGCAAATACCACACATAATAGAATACGACCTCTACTTTCACTACTTTATTCAAACAATCCATCTGTGCCAACATAGCGCAGGAGTTCGACCCTGACACGTCAGAGCTCATCTTTGAACCTGAAAATGCCGTGGGCTACATTTATCAAATTCCTTTATCAAGATTTATTCATAGGGAGCTGACAAGTTGATTAAAGGATATTATAACATCCATTATATTTATAAAAATCAATTCCGACTCTTGCAACAACATTTAATGCTTACCCAATAGGGCTTGTGGGCCGAAGCCTAAGCTGGCACGCAGGACTGCAATTCTGTCCAAGCTGCAACTTTTTTCCATAGAGAAATGCAACACAATCATGTTGGCCGGCAAGACAGTTAATGTGTGTTCAGACCATTAATCATGAGGTCCTCAGTGCTTTGCTGCTCGCACTGTGAACCATTATCTCTCTACTTAGAACGTAAGAGGCTGCGCAGCGCAGCATTTCGTCTCGGTGACCCATCTGATCATCGATGCATCAGATTGCTGCTTAAAGCAGCCATTAGTGACGGGAAAAGCAACCGCGGAGACAAGACCCATCACCTGGGCTTGCGACCTACTTTACATTTGATTAAACTATTGCTTTACGTTGTACACGGTTGGACCGATATACAAATCAAGGCATTCCATACCATTGGGACACAAATCCATAGTACTTTCAATGTTGTATGTTGTACTTTGCTTAACTTGGTAGAACAACACACTATCATGAGGCTTGTTCTGGCACTAATGTGAGGGAAACCTGCTTTGACTTGCATTAAAAGTGTCCTCATAAGTCTGTGTAGCTTGCATATGCAGTCCCAGAGAAGTGCTCTGAGGTGTCTGGGATTCATTTCCTATGTACATTATCTGTATTGATTTATGTGCATTAATACGTACATAGTTCATATCTGAGGCATCACCAAGGTAGTGTTATGGCACTTGGCAATGTGAAAACATGCCATGCAACAGAGGTAACGTAAGAATTTGAGTTACTCAGTTATTATAAAATACAAGATATAATGTTGTGATGCATTTTCACTGAATAACGGTTTGTAGCGGAGCATGTTCATTTGACCATTAACATGATGGTGTGGGCGGTGAGTTAGAATGCACGACAGACATGGCCACTAATCCAATAAAAACAGAACGTTTTCCAACTCAAGGCTCTGGGTTGGTGCTTTGTTATTAAAGTGACCACTGACTTGCTTACGCTTGCAGAATGGACGGGCTAAATACCTTACTTGACACTGTTTCTCATTTAAGCAGTTGCTTACACCATGGAAAGTTGAACATCTGTATTTAGCTTGACACTTAATAAATGGTATACATGTTTCAAAGGGTAAGGAAAACAGTTCTAAATATATTTGCCTATGATATATCCCTCTTAAGAAAAAATAAATCAATATTAGACCTCTGTCAAAATGCACTAACAATTTACTCTTGTATTATTTGTCTCATTTGAACTAGTCCGCTACTCCGTTCTCACTGCATACCGATGGTGAGAGTATCTTCAAATATCTGGTAGTTTCTTTGGACAAAGATGGTTGGAAGGGGGAGTGTCTTGAGGAGAGAGAGAGAGAAATGGATATCCCTGCACTAAAGAGCTAAAGTAACTTAGACATGGTCGCCTCAAACCGATTAGGAACCTCTTCAGGGAGAACAAGTGGGCACTGTATTATACCTTTACAGTACCTACGCTGGCATGGAAAGAGCGACTCACACCACACCTCTACATGAGAAAGCGATCGTGTTCTGTGGATGTCAGTTGAGTCCTGGGATCCGTCAAACGGAATTAGGAGCATAATGTTTCCCCTAACGAGATCACACTGAGGAGGTAGATGTAATGCCGGATCAATGATTTTAAAGCCATCCCCACGTGCGTCTGCTTTGCTCTACATAATGGACACGTAGAGGCCGTGTAGTAATGGACTTCTAATTCACTGCTACACTCTGACCTAAAATGTGTTAGCAGCCACTGGATACCGCATCCTTCCTCAACGCTGCACTCTAAACGCTGTCGTAGACCTATTCAACTGAATGAAAAGGTGTTTTGGGTAATTCGCTTTTGATAGATTTTTTTTATCACTATTTTGGTGTTTTTGGGAGGGGGTGTGGGGGCAGTGTAAGGTACATGGGACTAATTTACGTCACCCAGTCGTCTCAATGTACAGTGCAGAGGTGCCATAGACTGTGTGGGGCTGTTTCAGTGGACGACTCTAAGCTGTTTATCTGAGGCTAATGGAGGCATAACGTTGGAAAACAGTTCGATAAAGCCCACTTCAATCTATTGTAATGTTGTTGCTAGACGGAATTCATAATCAAAGCGGTGTGCCAAAGACCTTCTTCATAACGACATTGAGAGCCTGATCCATAACTATTGAATTTGATTTAACCAGAAATTACTTATGACACTGTGTATGCTGAATTTATCACCCCCCCCCCCCTGATGCTGTCCAAACATGAATTCAACACCATTACCTCACCCGCTAATCAAGAACTGTCTCGGTCTCTCAGCCCGCAGAACGTGATGCTTACTGGAAGTCGACGTGAGGCCATTTCGCACGTACAATTACATTTCCCCTACTGGTGGTTTTCTCCCCAGACTACATCAACCTCTACAGACACAAAAGGCAACCAAACATTTAATCGTTCCTTTATTCACAGGCCCACTAGTCTTTTGAAAGGCATAGAGCACACTTCTCCTTCTTCTTCTTCTTTCTCTTAGTCTTTTGTTAGATGCAAAAAAAACTCAAATTGGATGTAAACATTGAACACCCCTATCCAAACGTATTGTATTGTTTTCCTTTATATATCACCATATAACAGAGATTTGTTGGAAAGTGATAACCCCATTTTAGAGGAGTCAGACACTTCAAATAAAGATCAAGCCACCAGACTGTATGAAGCTCATTGTTGTCATTCAAAAAACCAAAACTTCGTGGGAAAGATACGCTTGTCTATTTTCACTTTGGGGAACTAAAAAAGACTTCTGCCGAGGTTTAAAAATAGTGTGAAAAAAAACAGTGTGTGTAAAAAAGTGTGAAACTCCTCAATTACAGTTTATCATAAAGCAACCAAGACCAGCCTTTCTCAACTCTTACCAAACCACCACAAATGTATGTTTGTGCATGTGTGCACTGGTGTGAACATACAGTAGATGAGTTTGTGTAAGTATGTGTGAAGTTTTAAAACAAGCATCATGCAAGATACCATGCACAACATTATTGTGTCCAGTAATATAGATGGCCTAGGTTTGATCTTACCAGCATCTATAGCAGGTTCTCCTGTCAGCATTTCTTTGTGGACTTCCCCCTGTTGTAATAGCCATTAGAAAGCTGTACTGAGTAAAACAGTCTCCCACAGAGGAGACTGGTGTCCTTGTTAGCCAGTCCACCATACATAATTAATCAGAGACAGTCACTGGTGCCTTCCTGGCCTCCTCCAGACAAACACACACACACACACTCTCACACACACACACACACACACACACACATACACACACACACACACACACACACACACACACACAGGTACATACACAAAGAAACAAAAACACTTAGGCACAACCAGACGTGCGCACATACACACTTGCAGACGGATGAGGGCCAGTGTCTGGAATTTATTTTTATGTCTGTAAGTCCCTAACGGAACCCTCTAATCAGCTGCTGATCAGAATTCTTTTTTGAGGAGCTTAATATATGTTATACTGTAATGTAGAAAGGTTCATCATCATCATCATCATCATCTTCATCCGCTTTGTCCGGGGTCGGGTCGCGGAGGTAGCAGTTCCAGCAGGGCATCCCAAACTTCCCTTTCCTGGGCCACATTAACCAGCTCTGACTGGGGGATTCCAAGGCGTTCCCACGCCAGTGTGGAGATATAATCTCTCCACCTGGTCCGAGGTCCGCCCCACGGCCTCCGCCCAGCTGGACGTGCCTGGAACACCTCCCTAGTGAGGCGGCCAGGTGGCATCCTTACTAGATGCCCAAACCACCTCAGCTGACTCCTTTCTACGCAAAGAAGCAGCGGCTCTACTCCGAGTCCCTCACGAATGGCTGAACTTCTCACCCTATCCCTAAGGGAGATGCCAGCCACTCTCCGGAGGAAACTCATTTCCACCGCTTGTATCCGCGATCTCGTTCTTTCGGTCATGACCCACCCTTCATGACCATAGGTGAGAGTAGGAACGAAGATAGACCGGTAGATTGAGAGCTTTGCCTTCTGGCTCAGCTCTCTCTTCGTCACATCGGTGCGATAAAGCGACTGCAATACGGCACCCGCTGCTCCAATTCTCCGGCACATCTCTCGTTCCATTTTCCCCTCACTCGAGAACAAGACCCCAAGATACTTGAACTCCTTCACTTGGGGTAAAGACTCATTCCCTACTTGGAGTAGACAATCCATCGGTTTCCTGCTGAGAACCATGGCCTCAGATTTGGAGGTGCTGATCCTCATCCCAGCCGCTTCACACTCGGCTGCGAACCGATCCAATGAGTGCTGCAGGTCGCAGACTGATGATGCCATCAGGACCACATCATCTGCAAAAAGCAGTGATGCAATCCTCTGCCCACCAACCCGCAGCCCCCCTCCCCCGCGGCTACGCTGTAGAAAGGCTGAACTACACAAAAAAATAATTCAGTCAGGACAACGTACATATGTTTTACTGTTATTTGCAATTACATGGTAATACATTGAAGTTTGGCGTCAAGCGTCTGCTGTTATGAATTATTTTCCCGCCCATGGTCATGTTTAACACTCCGTGAACCATGGGTAGGGAGCAGATATCTGCAGAATCCCCCGACAGATACTGAACAACAAACCCGAAGTAGGAGGAGCCTGTGGAGGAGGTGGGTGCCAAGCTGCAAGCAGGAGCATAGTGTGTGCAGCAGTGCATTGATGCAGTTGTAGGAGCCAGTGTGGTGCGGTAATGAGCGATGGAGCGCTTGTAGGAGCCATTCTGGAGAGAAAACTGAGGTTGAAGAAGACCACGTTCAACTAGTGAGCATGTGTGATTGGTTGATTGGTGTGACGTGGATAAATGCTGCTGACTGAGTTGCCTGCCGAAATTTGCTCTGCTGAAGCATCGCCCCATGTCTTTCACATCTCGTTAAAGGCTTGACATTTTGTGTTTATCTTAGTTTTGAGGTGGGGGCTTACATTTTTAGAGTGTGAAAAACGTCTATCTAATGTTTATACAGGACAGAGGGTTGAATATAAAGCAAACATATTCGGAGCTGGGATAGGAAACGGCAGAAAATCTTACCATGCGCATACCAGTCTGTACTTATTGGGAGTCCCTAACTGTAGCCCTTAACCTGGACTGCATTTTGACTCCCTTCAACCGCACCAACACATTGCCTGGCACTTCCGTCTTTTATAGAAAATGTCTCAGTCACAGATCCTGTCGCTTTTTTAAGCCCCCCCAGCAAAGCCCATTGTGTGAAAGGTGTTTCCTGTATGAGCTACTCCGATGGACTTTATTGTCTTGGTAGGTCAGAGGAGGAGAGGGGCCCATCCAGAGAGAGGGTACAGAAAGGCCTCATGTCACCAAAGGACAGCAGGCAGGAAGTCACGCCTCCAGATGATCTGGGCCCAGTGTCTCAGGCTTTTTAACGTTGCATGGTTGTACGTTGCAGACGGGCTGGTTTTGAGTATTTCAGAAACTGCTGATCTACTGGGATTCTCACACGCAACCATGTCCAGGGTTTACACAATGGTATGAAAAAGAGAAAAGACCCAGTGAGTAGCAGTTTTGTGGGTGAAAATGCCTTGTTGATGGCCGGGATCAGAGGAGAATGGTTCGAGCTGATAGAAATGCTACGGTAACTCAAATGACCACTTGTTACAACCGAGGTGTGTAGAAGAGCATCTCTGAACGCACAACACGTCAGACCCTTGTAGCAGATGGGCTACAGCCGCAGAAGACCACACCGGCTGTCACTCCTGTCAGCTGAGAACAAGAAACGGACAATTTGCATGGACAATAGAAGATTGAAAAAAAAAAAAAGCCTTGCCTGGTCTGATGAGTCTCTCTTTCTGCTGTGGCATTCAGATGGCAGAATTTGGCATAAACAATGTGAAAGCATGGCTCCATCCTGCCTTGTATCAACAGCTCAGGCTGGTGGTGTGGTGTAACGGTGTGGGGGTTTATATTTCACTTTGGGCCCCTTAGTACCAATTGAGCATCGTTTAACCGCCGCAGCCTACCTGCGTATTGTCACTGACCATGTGCATCCCTTTACTGACGAGCCCATCTTCCAATGGCTGCTTCCGGCAGGATAGCGTGCCATGTCACCAAGCTCATCTCAAACCGGTTTCTTGAACGCGACGAGTGCACTGTACTCGAATGGCCTCTGCAGTCACTAGATCTCAATCACCTTTGGGATGTGGTGGAGCAGGTGATTCCCATCATGGATGTGCAGCCGACAAATCCGCAACAAATGAGTGATGCTATCATGTCAATATGGACCAAAATATCAGAGTAATGATTCCAGCACCTCGTTGATTCTATATGCCACGAAAAATGAACGCAATTCTGAAAGCAAAAGGAGGTCCAATCAGCTGCTAAAGTAGCCGGTGCATCATCGAATCTTTTACCAGTACATAGACCATAGAGATAGAACCTATCTAGAATCCAGTGTTCTATCTCTATGTCATAGACTTACTTTACCTCACTGTAACTACGGAATCCAAACAGTACAAATGCAAATGCAAATACTGTGTGTGTTTGTGTGTGTGTGTGTGTGTGTGTGTGTGTGTGTGTGTGTGTGTGTGTGTGTGTGTGTGTGTGTGTGTGTGTGTGTGTGTGTGTGTGTGTGTGCATGTGTTTCCATTGTAGCCTATGTATGGAACCGGCGGCCTTGACACAGACCCCACCCTGCTGAGATTAGCCTTCAGCTTCACTAACACATGAAAGGCTGTGGCTTTAGTGAGGCCACGCTGCGCTGGCGTCAGAGGCCTTCCCATGTGGATGGACGGGCCCTCCTCGTCTTTTTCTCAAGTCGCTAAATAGACCTCTGCTTGTCTGGTGCAACGTGTCATTATTTTATATTTAATGCAGCCCCTTTTCAGACAGCTGTGGGTGGGTGGTGCACTGTGATTTAGGTGTGGACTCGACCGACATTGCTTTAAAAAGACATGAATAGTAGCCTGAAGGACTAGTGAATTGCTCCCTTAAGATTTCTGCGCTGCTTTTACAAAACACCCTAAAATTATAGTTGAAAATGTTAGTGCTTAATCATATCATGGATACCAGCCCGTTTTTTTGTGTAATATTTTACGTGTTAAATAAAAATGTCTTTGATGAACATCTCCGTGAGTATTTACACATAAACTGTGTAATGTAAGATAGCAATTCACTGAGATTAAGAGCAATTCACACTGCTTTGTTTAGTCAGAGAGAAAAGTAAGAACTGTAGACATTAGACACATATGCTTAAAAACAGTCCAAAGGATGTTCCATGGTTGTCAGACTTGTGGGTTCAGGTCTAGACTGTCGATGAATAGCGATACTGCACTGCCCTCTGGAGGTCTGAACTGCACCAGTGATTTTGTTATTTTAGTTATTTTACTAATGAGTATTTCACACTAACTTAAAAAAGTTATAGCCCGTTCCCTCACCTACTGTTGTCTGTAAAATTGTGCTAGCTAAAGTCGGTAAAAAGAAAATGAGATGGACCAGCGTCATGAAACAGAGATTAAACAGATTAACATGAATGTATGGCAATTATGGGCATAATCTGTGAAGCATATATGAAGACAGCATTGAACTACTGTTTTAAAACATATTTTTCTCTCTTTGGGAATGAGGATATAATGAACATTTCTTTCGCATCAAGTCCAACCAAATACGTTTCGAACCCATTGGAAACTAATGATTCTGCAGTAAGGTTCCACATCCACTAGGGGCCAGTAGACAAAAACGATTGTCAAATGTCAAGGAAGTACGGCAGACGTCCGGTAGTGGTAAAACTTGCAGTGAATAACCAGCATATATTCTGTGCTATAATATTGTATGATACCTTGTAAAATAAACAACGGTAATCCCACCAGCTAACTGCATGTATTTTATATGCCACATCCAGAAGAAATGAAAGAAATAAATGTTAAAAACAAAAAGCATTTAATTGCCATAATACAGCTGAGATCATCTTAAAATGCAGATTCGAAACAGCAATTTTCCATAAAGAATTGTTAAACCTAATATCTATCTCATTTGCATTTAATTTACGACCAGTAAAAATTGTAATAAGTGGGTTGTCCTGTAAACATGCTTGAGTGCCCTTACTGATTAAGTAGTTGCTAGGTAATGACTTATGTCACAGTGCAATTGACCTCAGTCTAAACAGCCTTAGTGAAGATTGTGTGTTGAAAATCCATTATAGGGTTTGAGTATCTGAGTAAGAAGGGGAGAAGAGAGTGAAAATACAACTAGCTTTGATGATTGTGATCTCAGTACCAAAATTACAGCCCCTTTCATATTGTCAAACAGTACCGGAACAATTCAGCAGTCCAAAAAAGGTTATGGATCTATTTTTATTTTTATTATTATACATTATTATTATTAAGATTATTTACATTTTATTTTATATTGTATTATTAATGATCAATAATAATAATAATATTTTCTTCTTATACAGCATTCAGCATATTTATTATTATTATTATTATTATTATTATTATTATTATTATTATTATTATTATTATTATTCTCATTATAAATATTATAATATTATATATTATATACTACATTTATTATTGTTATTATTATTATTATTTATTAAAAAAAAATTGGGCCTATCAGTGTTTCATATAAAATATGTCATGATGGTTTATGAATATAAATTATCTTATTTAGTTTGCATGCTCTACTCTTCCACACATTCTCTGGCACTATTGTGGACATATATATATATATATATATATATATATATATATATATATATATATATATATATATATATATATATATATATATATATAT
This sequence comes from Galaxias olidus, assembly GCA_026901105.3. NCBI lineage: Eukaryota > Metazoa > Chordata > Actinopteri > Galaxiiformes > Galaxiidae > Galaxias > Galaxias olidus. Next base: position 95,871 of record JAPMUY010001217.1, read on the forward strand.
TCGCATACGAGCTAACACTCACACACACTCACACACACACACCAGACAGAGAGATTAGCAAATTAAACAAAAAGAAACAACCAAACCAGAGAGAATTGTAACATTTAGTGTCTTTATAAAACAGATTTGCAAAATATAGCCAAGGCTCATTAATTTAAATATGCATAAATAGCAAGAAAATATTTTCCCATTTCAATTCAAACCATTTTGAGTAACAATATCTATACAGAAATCAAAGAAAGAACAATGTATGAAAATAGGGAAAGACCCCTTGATTTCTTACTGCAGAAACAACAGCAGTACAGCTAAAGCGACAGTCGATCAGTCACAAATGTACATGTTTTTAAGACACATTAACTTTTGACATTAAAACGAGGCTCATTCAAGTGTGTGAAATATCAAACTCCACATCTTTGGATTCGTTTTTTCCATTATAAAATATTAACAATAATCCATGGTGAAAGATTTTTTTGTATTCTCTAAGCAATGCAACATAACCTATACCACCATGGCCAAAAGTATGGAATGTGCTTTAGCTATTTACAAAATAGTGCAGACAAAAAAAACTAAAAGAAGCTTAGGTCACATCAACGCAGTACAAATGTAAGAACACACTTTATTCAAATATCCTGCTCTTCAAACTTTAAGAGATTGCAATCTCTCTTGAACAAAATTAAATCAAAACACTATTGATTGAACTATTTCTGTCAGAAAATACCCTGTGAATGAGCAAACATGTTGATGAGCATGCTTCTCTGGTTCTCTGAACAACAAGCAGACATTGTTAGCGTTCGGCTGAGTCACCATGAATTGGTCAGCAACTTGGATGAATATCAGATTCATTAAGTAGCTGCTGTTGGTTTGCCTATTTAATTTCAAAGTTTTCTTTGTTAGCTACTTACTGACCAGTCAAGGAATGCTGAAAAAAACATTTTATAATTTTTTTTTTAATTACAGCAACTCATCCATTATAATTATGTCCTGAGATTTTCTAGATATTTTATTGTAAAGAATTATTCTAGTATCGCAGGAGATATGCATGTATATTTAGTTCAATGTATACTGTGTACAAAATGTATGATTTTACTTTTCACGGACAACTGATTAGAGAGCGCTTTTTGATATAATAACAATACAAATAGTGCATATTTGTTGCGGTTTCAAAAAGAATGCTATCAAACTCAATAGATGGACACTTGTAAAAAGTTAAAAAAAGAAAAGAAGAAAACCGAAAACGCAAAAGAAACAAATCTTCCATTTTGTAAGTGAAAAGATTGCCCAAGTGAATATCCACGGCCTAGGTCATACATTTTACGACATCCCACATTGGGGTTATTATGCCTTAGCCTTTGTCTATCCGTAGCTATCATGAGATGCCATCAATTGGGGAAATCTGGTTTAAGTACATTAAGTTTAGACCACTCTACATGAAGTCAGAGTTCAGTTGGCAGGCTCTGGAACAGGTGGAGCGCGCTCCAGTCTCATGGTCCAGGGATCAGGGGTGGCGCTGTAAAATGGAGGGTGGCTGAGCACTTCCTCCCCGGCCAGGGTGAAGGCAAACACCCCCCTCTGCCTCGTCGGCCCCAGCCCGACCCCGTCCTCTTGGTCCTCAGGCTGTTTCCTGCCTGCCCTCCGCTCCTCCCTGCTCTCTTGGCTGTCTCCCTCCATGTCCTTGTAGCTCATGTCTGGGTGGCCCCGGCTACGCACCTGCCCTAAGCCGTGACCCTTGACCCCCGCGTAGGTGGGACTTATCCTCTTCTCCTCCAGCCGATTGGCCGGCGTGGTGGGCGGGCACAGGAAGTTGCCGGGAGCGCCAGCGGAGCGCCAGGAGCTGGGCTTGCGGCCGCGGCGGGGTCGGGAGACTCGGCAGCTCTGCCTCTTGATGTGCCGGTGGAGATGGTCGGAGCGCGTAAAGCTCTTGTAGCAGTGGTCGCACTGGTAGGGCCGCACTCCTGTGTGGATCCGCAGGTGGTTCTTCAGGTCGTAGTTGTGGACGAACTTGGAGTTGCAGTGGAGGCACATGTAGGGGCGCTCGCCAGTGTGCTTCCGCATGTGGATCTTCAGTTTGTCTTGCCTGCAAGGGTGGGAGAGCATTCCACTCATTAGTATCAATGCTTTTTTTATTTGCATTCACATACTGTACACTTAAACAGTCGAACAGGAATAACATCCTTCCTTCACCTCGTAGAGGGTCATCTCAACCATAGTAATTGCACGGCATGTGTTTGTATCTATTTCCTAGAGATTGTTGACTTTGTGATTTGCAGAAGAAACTGTCTTCTGTCTCACGAGAAGCAGGATACGTAGGTGAGTTTGATAATAACTAAGGGAAAGAGCACACATAAAGGGACTCCCCAGAGTTAAGGTCACATTCAGATGAGATTAGAACCAACACGGCTCACCCACGGAAACCTGTTAGGTATTTTTCTTATCAAACCTAATGATCCATTAACTGACTTTCTTTTTTTTTTTAGATTGATAAATGGATATTGTTGCAGTGTAAAAAATTTTGAACAAACCTGCACAAAAAACATGTTCTTAAAATACAAGGTCATTCGAGGTGTTATGCTGTAGAAACCGTTGTGCCATACCTGGTGAACCGCACCTCACAGATGGTGCACACGTACGGCTTCTCCCCTGTGTGGGTCCTCATGTGGCGGGGCAGTTTGCCTGCTCCCTGGATGACCTTGTTGCAGATGGGGCACTGCTGTGAGGCTTTGGGCTTCATCTTCCTCTCCTCCTCCAGCTGCCAGGGGGGGAACAGCGACCCCAGGTGGGACGCCGAGCTCAGGAAGCTCAGGTACGAGCGGAAGTCCGCCTCATCCTTGATCGGCCCCAGTGGATGACCTTCAGACGACCGTGGCCCTGGGGTCGTCGGCACGCTGCCCCCGAGTCCGCCGTGGCCCACAAACTCTTTGAGGAAGTCACTGTTAAGCAGACTAGGAGGACGAGGCGGGGGGAGGTCGTCCTTCACCTCCTCCTTGATGTGCTCCCTCTTCACGACCAGGTCTAAAGGCCTGCTGCCGCTGCTCTGTAGCTGGGGGAGAAGAGGCCCAGGACGGGGGTAGGGCCCTTGCTGTGGAGGCTGGGCCTGGCTGGTGTGGAGCAGTCGTCTGGCCTGCAGGTGGCGCTGTTGATGATTCTGGCCGCTGGGCTCCAGGAGGTGAGGGGGGAAGCCAGGGAAGTCGGAGGGCCACAGAGAGGGGTAGAATGCTGGAAGGAGTGGGGAGAAGGTGGATCTCCTGTCCAGGACTGGCATGCGCGGGTAGAGACCTTCCTGGAGTAGGGACTCTATGGAGAAGTCTTTGAGAGCCCGGCTCTCCATGCTCTCCTGGGATAAAACACAGAACAGAATAACATTAACAATACATTTTTTATTGCAAAAAGTTTGACATTGTAACATACAATAAGAATGATTTATAAAGCGGATTAAAACATACAGGAGAACTGTCCCGGCCAGGCTGTGCTTCCCATTATTCCCTCGTGTTTCTCTGCGTTTAAATTTTTTCCCTTATGGCTCTTACTCTCCCCTGTCTGTCTCTCTGCCTCTCTAGCTCTTCCCTGTCTGTCTCTCTCCCTCTCTGCCTCTCTAGTCTCTCTCTCTTCTCCTCCCTGTCTGTCTCTCTCTCTCACTCCCTCTCTCTTTCCTCTCTCTCTCTTTCTCTCTCTTGCTCTCCCCTGTCTGTCTCTCTGCCTCTCTAGCTCTCCCCTGTCTGTCTCTCTCCCTCTCTTGCTCTCCCCTGTCTGTCTCTCTCCCTCTCGTCTGTCTGTCTCTCTCCCTCTCTTGCTCTCCCCTGTCTGTCTCTCTCCCTCGTTTGTATCTCCTCCCTGTCTGTATCTCTCCCCCTGTCCCCTGGTTCCTAGATCCAACTACACACCTGTTCTTCATTGCAATCAACTCACTTGCTTTCCATCAGCTCATCAACCAAACAATACAATCTTCCCCACTTCTCCATCTATTCTTCAGATTGTTGTCTCCCCTACAGTGGTAGGTCTTCGTCCTCGGCCACGCTGCATTTAAACCTTTTAGAGTATATTCTCCATGAAGTTATTTTTGGTTCGTGTTTACTTACCTTGTTCTCTGCCCTTCCAGAATCGTTACCCTCTGGTTTTCCCTGCCTTCCTGCCTGCCTGCCTGTCTGCCTGCCCGCCCGTCCGCCCGCCCGCCTGCCCGCCTGTCCACACATCAAGCTCCGCTTAGTCCTGCCTTGCCCAGTCATCCTTGTGCTCTTTGGCTCCTCTACATTAAACTCAGTTCACCATTCCGTTCCATTGTCTGTGTTGCATTTGGGTGCGCGCTTTTAAAATTAAATATATACATATCGAAATGAAAGGTTTTGACAAAACGTAAAATAAAATCTAAATAAAAATAGGTAAACAAAGACTTAAGAATTTTGCCTTGAACGTTTGTCACTTATCTGTTTTTGTGTACAAAAAATCCCATAAAATCACTATATTAAACCAAAGCCGTTTTTGGACATAATCTATGGCATTTACTGTAGCTTTTTGAATGTATTACATGTCTATGTAACTTGAAACAAAATGTGGTATTTGTATTGCCTGTTACAATGACACATGATACGATGTGTATGAGGGAGAAGGTCTACAGAGTCTGACTGACCTGTTTTCGGCTGAGGGTGTCCAGGGACTGGGCTGGGGAGCCTCTGTCTCTGTGCAGGCCGCAGTGGTTATGCTGGGAGGTACTGGGAGAGGTCGTGTCCTCCCTATCCCGGGGCGTGCCCCCCTCACGACTCTCAGACGACCTGGTCGACCTCTCGCTGGCGTTGTCCTCCTCGTCCTGCTCCTCCTCCTTCCTCGAGCCCGTCTCGTCCTCCTCCTCGTCCTCCTCGTCCTCCTCCTCTTCCTCCATGTCCTCCTCCTCTTCCTCGTCGCCCTCCTCCCCTTCCTCCCCTCCTCCTCCCCCTTCCCCTCCGCCGGTGTCCATGATCTCCATGCACACGTTGATGATGCAGGGGATCTCCAGCATCTGCGCCGCCACCAGGATCTCCTTCACGTTGGACGCCGTCACCGTCAGCGTGGAGGTGTAGGCAAACTCCAAGATGGCCGTCAGGCACTCCGCCGCCACAAAGTCGATCTCGTACACCGCCGCCGCCCCGCCGTGGTGCTCCGGGTTGCCAGGGTCAGCGGCGGTCGCCACGGTGAAAAGCTTCTTGAAGTACTGGCTGCAGGCGGCGAGGACGGAGCGATGCGTGCGGTACTCCTGGTCGCGGACGATGAGGACCACGTCACAGAGCAGGCCCTCCCGCCGCTGCTCGTTCAGGCTGCAGAGGACGTCGCTGCTGTGGTTGGGGAAGGGGATCCCGATCAGGTCCTCCCCTCCTCCTCTGTGGGACATGGTCATCTCTCTCTCTCTCTCTCTCTCTCTCTCTCTCTCTCTCTCTCTCTGAACCTCCTGAGGAAAAGAGACACGCAACACTTTGCTCAGTTCAAAAAAGCTCAGTTTAACCATTTCCCCCGCCCACCTTATCTTAAACAAAGGAGGGCTAAGATCCCATATTCTTTCCCCCAGGAAATGTCAAACATATTATTACAGTTGCCTGGTGTCTTCTAAATGGATTCGCGGACACCAAACAGAAGTGTAATGCACCGTGAGTTACAGTATGTGGGAGCCGGCCACGCAAACGAGGCCAACTGATTATCCAGATAATATCATGTTCATGGATCTTTCAGTTTGTCTCCAGTTAATGTTTCCCACATTGTTGATGTCAGGGCTTTCTGACATCAGATAAACGAAGAGCTACGGGCTTATCTTTCAAACCGTTTCTGCAGAGAAAGCCCTGAGTCGGATGTGGTCAGACGTACGGACGAATCCAGACGAAAGACTAAACGAATGAGGCCAGATTGTTCTCCAGATACACAGCATGATATATCATCTCAAAGTGTAACTGTGCATTCTTTACATTGGATTTGTGCAATACCATACACGATACCCATTCTTTACATTGTATTTGTGCAACATCATGCACGATACCCATTTGAATCTATAGACAATTGAAGTATCCACAATATGTACGTAAAAATGCAATGTCAATGTTCCAATGTATCTTTCATGAGGTCTTTATAGAAATCTCAGAGTCTCGTCTACCTGTTGATTTCGTCAGGGAGTTAGGGTGAGTGGCGAGACTCTGGCAGCACTCTCACTCATTCACATTCTATGAATAGACCTTAAACGTAGCTGAGTGGTCAGAAGAGGCATGTGCGGAGACAGAGAGCTACTTTGAAGCGTCACCCGCTCACCGCAGCTGCATTGTCGACTGACTCTAAATGGACCATAAGTCCAGTCAGAATACACCCCGAATTTCCTCCTTTCAACATAGCAGCACCGTGCTGAGGAAAAGTATTTCTGAAAAATGTTGCTCTTTGTTTGCGGCCAGGTAACCGGCCCCTCGGTTACCAGCCTTATGTGTGGTGTGCTGATCGATGTTGTTGCTAGGGAACGGTTGCTATGATTATGCTACTGATACGGCGCGTGAATATAATGGAAAACGCCTATGGAAGAGGCAGAGGAAACAGATATAGACTTTAAGCCCAGGGTGATGATGCAACTTCTTTAAAGGGAAACTCGGGACAAAAGGCCAAATGGATTCAATGAGACCGGGGCTTTTTGATACAGCCTGATTTGAAGAGGTACCGTTAACCGATGAGTTAAGCAACAGAAAGTTGGTTCATTATAAATAAAGTTGTGTTACAGTCCAAATGCCAGTCAACTTGTTTTTTAGTGAACGACGGCCTCTGGTTCTGAAATTTTTGATTTTACTGTCCCATTTGGTTCTGACAATGTAAGCTGTTCACACACAATGAAAGAGCAACTGTAAAAAACGTGCCGGTCCATCGTCACCCCTGAGACAGACATACAAGAAGGTCTTTATAAAGACACGACAGGGCAGGTCAAAAGGTCAGATTAAACAATGGAAGGAAGAGCCAGACAGTTCGACAGTTAAACTCTAGGCAGGGCTGGGGTATACAGGAGCTTTAGGGTGACCTGGGCTGGACAGGGGTCAGGGTTAACAACTCAACACATGTTCTCGATATCTAGCTACAGTGCAGTGTCATATTTTTACACAAACACACGATTCGATACAACACACTTGAATCCTGAGATTTCGGGAAAAAATTCGACTCAATTATTTTATCTTCCGCTAGACTGATCGTTTTTTAGCACACATGGGAGCAGGGTGTGAGAGGTGAGAGAATCTCCAGTGAGAGAATAAGAGGGAGAGATCCGATGTCCATAAAGTTCCCCAACAGGTTGCACAAACACACCAGCACTGCAGCCCCTCCCTGAAGCACCCTGCCAAGTCAAACAATAGAGCTGGGCTTGGAACAACACAAAGAGGATAAGAGAGGGAGAGAGGGAGGGAGAGAGGGAGGGAGCCGAGAGGTAGAAGTAAAGGAAGGGAGAGAGGAGAGAGAGAGTGAGAGAGAGGGAGGGAGAGAGAGAGAGCGAGCGAGGCCAGGCGAACTCGCCATGTTTCGTTATGCTGCTCTCCTTCCCACCCACTCTGGGAACTCTGCAAACACGTGCTGCCATTAGCTTACTGTTAGCGCTAGCGCTCCAGCTAGCGCTGCACCCCCTCCGCTCCCACTTGTTTGCGAGGCCAGCCGCTAAGGCTAGCCAGTGCTTAGAGGCCGGCCCCTAATTACAACGTGGAGAGGATCTGAGAAGGATGTGCCACATAGACAAGGAGGGGAGGGCATGGTTTTCCCACCGCAAGGTCCTGGAGCAGCGTTTCATCACTTCTTTGACACCCTTAACCCTTTGTACTCCCCCCCACCTACCCCCCCAGGGTGGGGACCCGATACACCGGCACACTGTCCACACACACACGCCAAGCCACGGCTGTGATAACTGCCGCTTCAGCGATTAGGCTGTCTGTATGTCTTCTTTTTTTAGATGTGGGACCAAGAAAGACAGAGCAGCTTTGATCCTCTGTGGTGTTAAGGAAATAAGCCCGTTGTACAGCTGACACTTCAGAGTGCCTGTAACTGTTTCTTATAATAAGGTTATTCTTTTAAATGACCAGGGATTATACGTTCAAAGCCCAGGCCAACACATGTGTGCTAACTTACTGGCTTCAAATCAATTGATGTATGTTAGTCTGATAAAAATAAATAATTCTTACTACATATTTTAAAAGTAGATTTCCTTAGTAGGTGGCCAGTAGCTGTTTCAAACAAAATACATTACAAACTACTTAATTCAGACCAACCTGAATTTAAGTTTAGTTTAAATTCAGGTATACATAAAAGCAGGCTTAACATTACAAAAACGTAATGAGTTAAAAAGGGGGCCTTGAAAAAATTATTACTAATTTACTTCAACAAAAAGGAAAAAAAAAAGGGAGTTGAAATGGATCCCCAGCCCTGGTGCCTGTGCCGGTCATAATGGACGGTCTGTGTGTCTTCACACCTGGACAGGGTGCCTTAGTGGACCACCTCATTTAACCATCTCACCTGTCCCAGCCCCAAATGATGTGTCATCTCCACCCTCTGTTCTCTTCTCATAACCTTCTGAAAGTCCCTCTGGTCCTCCTCCCTCTTACTGTCGTCCTCTTCCTCCTCCCCCTCCTCCTCCTCATCATCATCATCCTCACCTTTCACTCCACTCGTTCTCTCCCTGCGCTGAAAACCACCCTCTATCCATTTATGTTTTCCCTCACTCTGCTCCTCCTCCTCCTCTTCCTCCTCACTCCTCCGGGCCCTGTGGCAGTTCAGTCATCATTAGGTTCAGTGGCCAGCACCTCCTCCTCCTCCTCCTGTTTCTCCCTCCCTCGGTACGCTCCACTCTCCTCCTTCCCCTTCTCCCCGTCCTCCTCCTTCTCCTCCAGTGGCAGTTCCGCCATCATTAGGGCCAGTGGTCAACTGCTAATAGGGTTCACTGTGTCCTGTGACACTGTTGCTAACACTGAGCGCTAACCAGCCGGCCCCTGATTGGCTCCACGCTGTCAGCTGCAACAGGATGTCGGGGGTGTTGTCGGCTCTAAAAGTCTGCATTTATAACTAACACACTTTTGAAGGCCAACTCATAGTTACTGTCCTGTGAATGGTGAGAAATTAAGAAAAAAAATACATCCGAATAATTTTTTCTTTTCCGTTGCTATTCCGTAAAAAAAAAAAAAAGGTTTTCGATTCTTAGCTTGAAGCCGTCTGTCCACCTGCCACCTCGGAAAACCGCGCGTTTATTTTATAAGCTAACTTATCGTTATCAACTCATCATTAGCTAAACAACTGTCACAGACACACACTGACCTAGAGGCCACATTCTATTATCTCTAGCTAAAGCCCCGTTTAACATGTCAACACACCGAGCCGTGTGGACCATATGATTTACCCTAACGACCAGCCGTGATTGGCAGGAGAAACAGATCTCCAATCCCAGGGTCTGGCAATGAGCTGATTGACAGGGAGCCATCGTGTCAATTAGCAATGTACGCGACCTTAATGGTTCTACACAAGTTGTCTTTGGGCTGAATGTCTTCCACCTCGAAGTTAGTTTCTTTGGGTTACTGCCTGCTTCAGGCCAACCTAGACCGCAGTAGATGTTGTAACTTAATTTACCGTAGAGCTTTCCGTCTGCTCTGTTGCAATACTAAAGATCTCGATAATCTGAACCAAAACATTTTTATGAAAAACATCTTTTGGAATACTTTTAAGGAATTTTAACAACATCTGCATATTGTTTCAGATTCAGCACAAGTGTTGAACAACACTCAATGCAGCAACAGCACGCACACAACGGTATCCTTTAAGACAGTACATACACTTGTGCCTGCTGTTCTTTTAAACATTAAATCGTAATGAAATCTGCAAAGTAGATTACAATGAAATCATTACACGAATAAAAGTGAAAAACGGTTTCTACCCCTCTGTACAACGAAACACGACAACAAGAGGACACATTCCACTCTCTGTGACTCTGTTCAAAGTTGGTTCCAAGGGCAGACAGACAGTGGCTGGGTCTATTGAACGTGGTGGCCTCTCCTTTAGCAGCGGGTTGACCCGAGGGCTCCGGCTCACTGCCTGCGGCCTCACACCTCCACCTGTCAGCTTCCATCACTCCTCCGGCCCGGAGCTGTTGTGACAGACACGGACAATGCCACGGAGAGGCACGGGACACCACACGACCACGGAGCCAGCTCTCCATCGCCTTTGTCTGCCCTTCCTCTCGCTTGCACAGCGTCTCCCTGTTACATCTCTGCACTTGTCCTAATGCGACTCAAAATAAAAGTTCAAAAGGGGGCAAGTGGGTTGAGATAGTTTCATGTCTCAGGTTTGTTTCCGGCGTTTGTCGGTTGTTTAACTAGACTGTTTAACGGCACATGAAGGATTCCAAAATGAAAGTACTGTAACTGATTTACAATGTCCACTGAATGTACAGAGAGACGGATCAAATTGAAAGACCATAAAAAATTCCCCAATTTGCTCCAAAGTCATGGACATAATGTGTTGCCATGGATGTAGCTGTGGATACGTACATTTATATTTGAATTAAATACTAAGAAAATACTTTTCTACTATTTTAGAATAAATAGTTTACACTTGTTGTATGAAAAATGTATAATTTTTGCAAGCTCTGCTGATATTTAAAATGTAACGATTTTTTTTTAAGACAGGCAAGACTGTAATGTTTTTCAAATTTTGACGCAAAAACAAAAGCTGACATCAGTGAGCATAATGGCAATCCTAATCATGCCATTTTGTAACTGTGTGAGGCAACACATCCATAACCTGACTGACAACAAGCGGAGCGAAAACAATCATTTACGGCTCAACGTCCCATCCACAACATGTTTTTATTCCCTTCACACTCCTGGAAAGCCCTTGTATTGTATCCGTACATTGATCCTTTTTGAAAAGATTTGTATAGTAATCCAGTAGACTCAGACTTAATATACCATGTATATACAAAGTATTTATGTCCAAATAAATACTGTCAAAAACCGTGGTTATTTGTTTGCTAGGTTGTTTCCACATTTTTATGGCGGTCCTAATCTTGGCCCCCTAAATTACCCAAGGCGGCAACTACAGTGCTACCCAAATAATTACGTGAGTCACACGATTGCCCTAGCCACTGTGAGTGTCACTGCTGCTGTCAACTTATTAACCTGGAAAACACTGGGATGGACTGCTACAGTGTTGCAACAACAGCCTGCTCTGACATTAAAATAAACGCGTGGTTAACAGGTGCACGGACCTTAATGTTCTGCAGATAAATAGTGATTCCAACACATACAGAAAAACACTGAAAGTCTGCACGTAATGCTGAATGTACGCAAACACACACAAATACAAACAAAGATCCACTGTTTACACATTCAAACTATAATATGATGCACACCTGTGAAGGCACCGTTTCTACAAACACACACACCCACACACACACACACACACACACACACACACACACACACACACACACACAGTCACACACGCACACAGCAAAACTCTGGCATGGACACAAACTCACACATGTCTGGATCTGTTCGGCAGCATTCCACAGAGGGAAGCATCAGGTTGTCATTATTGAGCTGTACTCACCCTGTTCTTCTTTCTCCTCCTCACGTGTGGGTTTTACTCCAGCAAGACTACTGAGAAGATATGCAGCTCCTTATTTGACCCCTCCACATCCCTCCTTCAGAGCGGCTGCCTAGCTCTCTCTCTCTCACTCTCTCTCTCTCTCTCTCTCTCTCCCCTATTTACTCTCTCTCTCTCTCTCTCTCTCTCTCTCTCTCTCTCTCTCTCTGTCAGTCAGTCCATTCATAAGCACCTCACTCCAGCCTGGACGACCATTCACAAAAGAGAGAAGAAGAAAAAATATTTGAATAAAAAATGAAAAAGCCCGGGGAGAGCAAACAAAAAAAAGTCCAGCGAAAGTGGAGGAGCAAACAGCAGCGTGGAGAACAGAGGAGCCAAGTGGCTGAGGATCAGAGGCGAGCCGGCTGGGTTTCCCTGTCAGTACAGCAGTCTCCTTAGCAGCTAGAGTGTGGAGTTTAGAGCCAGCGAGCCAGGCAGGCAGGCAGGCAGGCGGGCGGGCGGGCGGGCTGTGTTGTGTGTGGCTCCACGGAGAGGGAGGGAAGGAGGAAGGGCAAGCAGCAGCACTGCGCTGTGGAGATGTCGCACCACTAGTTTTTATAGCAGGGTGGGTAGCTGAAAGATAATAATACCCCATCCTCCTCCACAACACACGCTTAAGCGCAGTGTGTAATAAGCTCATGGCGCAGACACCCTCTGATTTGGGTCAGACAAAATGAATTTTTAGTTTTGTTTGAGTGGATGGCTGAGCGTGGAGGGAGTGGGGTGAGGGAAAAGGGAAAGGGCTCGTTTTAGGGAGAGCGAGGGTATAAAACATGTTAAGAAAAAGTTTGGAAACAAACGTGTTGCTCACGTATATAAAAACAGATGAAAAAGGATGCTGGAGATTTGGTCGATTTAGCATATTTATTTATGTCACAGATCTTTTAGTATTTTTTTTTCCAGTAACTAAATTATTTTATGAATAACATTCTGGTTATAATAATTATAAAAAATGATAATCTTGCTTGATTTAAGGGCGACAGCTGCCGACCTGCCACCAGAAGGCCCGTGGTTCAAGGCCAGGCCCCCTGAGCAAGGCCCCCAACCCCCAACTGAGCTCACAGCAGTCCGCTGTACGACGACACTCTGCTGCTCCCATTCTGTTGCGTGACTGTGTGGGTCTGCTAATGTGTACATGAAAGTGTGTATGTAATTTCCTGCTGTGTCAGCTAAAACGACAAAAAATCTCGCTGCCAATAACTATAGCATCTTTCCTACATCAAATATGCAACTCAGGGTGCTTCAAAGCATGACCTCATTTAGACGTGCGTAGAACAGTTTTGTTTAGGATGTCCTGGTTTAGCCAGGAAGGCTGTCTGAAAGGTTCTCGTTTTGAGTCAGAGATCAGACAACGGGGGCATCTGTAGGCAGGTAACATCTCTCTGTGTTCGCCATGGAAAGAAGAAGTTTCACTTTGAAAAAAAAACAACAGGCAGTGACCTCTATCCGGCTAAGAAATGAACTTCACTGGACTGAGGGTATCTCGGGGTGGGAGACCAAGAATCCCGTAGAGCCGTTAGTTTGTGAGGAATGACAGCCGTGCCATGCAGCCCACTGCAGAGTGTATCACAGCTCAGGCTAACAAGTGTCCTCAGATCCGAGTGCACCAGACCTATCCCGTTGCCCACGGCTCCCAGGGGAGTACGCGGGGCAGACCAAAGCAGCCCAGCCCAGACCAAAGCCTTCGCCCTGGTGGTCACACTGTTTGCTACATGGAGAGAGTGTAAGCCTACACAGATTGGCCTTTAGTATATATAAACAGGGTTGGCCACTAAACGTTAACAGACCAGCGAGCCCCGACTAGCAAACTTTAACAACATCCTACATGCTATCGCTCCTGTGCCCGAACAGAAAGCGCTTCTGTTGTCATGGAAACATGCAGCACCTTGTGAAGAGCACACATGTTTTCCTCTCTAAAACAGAAAGAGCATTAGGTGATGTAATGATCACACGGACACCACATACTGTACGGACTGTACGCTGCTATGGATCCAACTGGAATTATGTATTCAACTCATTCTGTGGATCCACTCTGCAAGGGCCAGACACTGCTTTCTGTTCATAGTCACAAGTCACATGTCAATTTTGATAAATATATGCAAACGTGTAATCATTGGCTGATCAGACGTATTGATGACGCATTAGTGGATATGAATACATCAAATCCTTTACTAGAGTCACAGCATTAATTATTGCATAAAATATCTTAAAGGAAGTCTAATAGGTAACTTCTGTTATGTTTGTCAGTCTATTAGTTGGCTACAAGCCAGTCAGTCAGCCAGTCAGTCAGTACGTCAGTCCGTCAGTCCGTCAGCCCGTCAGTCCTTCAGTCCGTCAGCCAGTCAGTCCGTCAGTCCGTCAGCCAGTCAGTCCGTTAGCCAGTCCGTCAGTCCGTCAGTCTGTCAGTCAGTCAGTCAGTCAGTCCGTTAGCCAGTCCGTCAGTCAGCCAGTCCGTCAGTCAGTCAGCCAGTCAACCAGTCAGTCCGTCAGTCCTTCAGTCCGTCGGTCAGTCGGCCAGTCAGCCAGTCAGCCAGTCCGTTAGCCAGTCCGTCAGTCCGCCAGTCCGTCAGTCCGTCAATCCGTCAGTCCGTCAGCCAGTCAGCCAGTCAGTCTGTTAGCCAGTCCGTCAGTCCGCCAGTCCGTCAGTGTGTTTGGAGACAGGACAGGAGGTCTGGGCTGACTAAGTGTCACTTCTCTGGTGCCGTACCTGTTTGCTGCCTCCCGCTGTGCCCAGCAGGCAACACAACATGCCAGGGCACCAGATTGGCACTTTGGAGGGGAGGAGGGAGGAAGAGGAGGTGGGGGCTTGGATCTTACATAAAGTTGTGTGATAACAGCTTTTTTTCTTCTGTTGGTGGTTTATTCTGGAGTATTATGGAGTACTTACATAATGTTACATATCAATGTTGGTCATTTTGTAAACCTTTCCCTGAGAGTGATCGGACACTTTGATTCAGAAAGCAAACCACTAATCTATATTTTCTGGGCTACTCGTGGAAGACTATTTCAAAAGATTAGCTATACTGTTATTGAGTCGGGATGAATCTTAAGAGACAGGATTGCGATCAGGATTCAAGGGAACACGTAGTTTCCCAAGGTTTCCAAAAGGATCAATTGCACAACATCAGAGAAGCTTCAGGAAGGATGGATGAAGGAGTAACACTTAAAGGGCTGATCGAGTACGGCACATCTCCAGGGACTGCTGTTGTAGTGGACGCGCTGTTTTTAGCCTGGGAGGGCGTGAGGGGAGCAGGCGTTGGCCTGAACCCACTTTCAGGTCAGTCAGAGAGAGGAGAGAGGAGGGTTTGGGGAACTGAGCGGCAGACAGCTATACCACCATGGATCCTGGGCTCTGGACATGGCCGTGTTCTGGACAGGAATAAACACACACATACAGTACCTTCACCCACAGCCTCTCTTCTTCACCCCTCTGACCCCGCCCCTCTCCCCACCAACTTGCTGTCTGAGAGTTCAGTAGGGTTGGTGTGGGCTCCGGGTATCACCCTCTCCTCCCCTCTCCTCCCTTCCCCTCTCCTCCACTCCCCTCTCTTCCCTTCCCCTCTTCTCCCCTCCCCTCTCCTCCCCTCTCCTCCCCTCTCCTCCCCTCCCCTCCCCTCCCCTGCCCTCCCCTCCCCTCTCCTCCCTCCTCCTCTCCTCCCTCCCTCCTCCTCTCCTCCCCTTCCCCTCCTCTCCCCTCCCCTCTCCTCCCTTCCCCTCTTCTCCCCTCCCCTCTCCTCCCTCCTCCTCTCCTCCCTTCCCCTCTCCTCCCTCCTCCTCTCCTCCCTTCCCCTCTTCTCCCCTCCCCTCTCCTCCCTCCTCCTCTCCTCCCTTCCCCTCTTCTCCCACCCCCTCCTCTCCTCATCCCACCGCTCCCCGTCTGTGCCAGTGTGTCCTACTGCTGCCCAGTGTCGAGAGAGAGAGAGACAGTGAGAGATAGAGCCCACATCACACCCCAGACCCACTACTCCTCCTCCTCATCCTCCTCCTCGTCCTCCTCTGCCTAATCCTCTGTGTCGTGGAAAAACCTGCTCCAAGGACATCGCACACACACACGAGCAGACACACACACACACACACACACACATGAGCAGACACACAATTAGATGTCCTCCCGGGTCAGTAAAAAAGGAACCCACCCTGGAGTCTGCTAGTTAGTTGAATGAGGCTCCTATGTACTCGACATTCTTATTTTCAGAAAGATTTCTCTTTTGCTGACCTGCAGTTTTGTGTTGTTTTGTCTGTCTTGCAACAAGCTAATCAGCCGAGTGTACGCTCTGCCAGAAGGGAGGCACAGTCAGTGAGCTGCGAAAAGATGATTTCACTTATTGGGTGCAATAGACACAGTATTCACTGGGATGAATAGAGACGCGGGAGGGAGGAAAAGAGAAGCAGAGGGAGGGGGAGAGTTTCCTCGGCTGTTTAAACAATATTTTGCAGGTGGTCAAAGTGAGATGTGTAAGTCTTTGGTTTTGTTGATGGTGTGAGAGGAAGGGGCAGTATCTATGTTAGTGTAAATCTCTGTGTCTGGGTGATTAGGTGAGCCCTCTGTTTGTGGGAATTCACTTGGTGTCTATGATTGTTTGTGATAATGTTCAACCCAAGCCAGTCTGTGTGTGTGTGTGTGTGTGTGTGTGTTTGTGTGTGTGTGTGTGTGTGTGTGTGTGTGTGTGTGTGTGTGTGTTTCTTTGGGGTGAGTGAGGACACCTCCTGCTGATGATAACGAGAGGAAGGCCAGACACGGTAGAGAGCCTCTGTCTCCCCTCGGGTAGGGTGTGTGTGCGCGCGTGTGTGTGTGTGTGTGTGTGTGTGTGTGTGTGTGTGTGTGTGTGTGTGAGTGTGTGTGTGTGTGTGAGAGATGGTGTGTGTGGGGGGGTTCTGTGTGTGTGTCATCAGCGGGAGAGCCTCCGTCTGCCCTGGGGCACTCTGGCACCTCCTAATTAAAACCAGCCAGGCTGCAGGGCAGGGGAGACAGATGCCTGTCATGCTACACACACTCACACAGGTGGGCCGGCACCGCCATTTACACAATCGAACA